>JAOPHQ010002884.1:0-147996 GCA_030340625.1 Merluccius polli
CACACCACACACACACACGCACACACACACACACACACACACACACACACACACCCTGGCTCTGGGACCGGTCCCGGACCCCCCGAGCGGTGCTGTCCGTTCCTAAGGTGCTGAAATACACTTAGTCATTGATAATGCATAGTTTTATTGTACAATAAATACATTTTCTGAATGTCCCAGTGTAGTTAAAAAGAAAACAACCTTTAATGTAATGTTCGTCGTAACCATAACGACTCATACGGATGATGTACCCAACATGTTTAAATGGTTTATCATCATTTACAAAGTACGCGTACATATAATGAAATCAGCGCAACGTCCCGTCACCATGGTGATAATGTGAATGGTGTGGCAGTGGTGTCTATTTGTCCGTTATTTGAAAGAAACTGAACTAAATAAATACAAAACTATATTTCACTGAATGCTACATTATTTTAGATCCTAATGTAGCATTCAGTGAAATATAGTTTTGTATTTATTTATTTATTATTTATTTATTTATTTATTTATTTATTTATGTGTGTTCTGTCGGTTCTGGTCCACACTCCACCACAGTAGGTGGCGCTGGTCGCCACCTACTGTGGTGGAGTGTGGAAAATAAATAAATAAATACAAAACTATATTTCACTGAATGCTTCATTATGATCTCAAATAATGTAGCATTCAGTGAAATATAGTTTTGTATTTATTTATTTATGTATGTATGTGTGTGTCGGTTCTGGTCCACACTCCACCACAGTAGGTGGCGCTGGTCGCCACGCGCCTTAGCGGGAAGCAGAAGAAGCAGAAGAAGAAGCGGAAGTTCCGGGTAGGAACCTTTGTGTAGGAACCTTAGCGAGCCGCGTACTGTTTCGCGGGAAATGTTTTCATGCCTCATGTCCTTCCCGCGCGCTCGGGCTGCTAGCTGAGTAGCTTAACAACGGCTCTGCTGCCGCCGGAGACCAGAGAAGGAGCAGGAGAAGGAGGAGCAGGAGAAGGAGCAGGAGAAGGAGCAGCAGGAGGAGGAGGAGGAGACGCGTTTTGGCGGGTTCTAGTAAAAAAACAAAAACAAAAATGGCGTGCCGAGGACGAGGAGGACCGAGCCGCCGGAGCTAGCCGCCCGCCGCCCGGGTGGGGATCGGAGGAGAGCGCGGGAGATCCGGCAGCCATGGCCGCCCTGGACCAGAAGTCCCCCAACGTGCTGCTCCAGAGCCTGTGCTGCAGGATCACGGGGAAGAGCGAAGGTAGCCTAGCCTAGCATAGCCTAGCATAGCCTAGCCGAAGACACTCCCGCCGGGAGAGACTGCCCACGTCCTTCTCACTTCCTGTAATGTGTCACGTGAGCCACACGAGGCGCGCCATTGGCGGCTTACTTGGGCGACTAGATGGGAGAGGTCGACGTTTTGGTCGTATGTGGCCGTTATTTTCTAGAAACATTTAAAATGGAGGTCAGTATCAGACCTCCACTCGCAAGTTG
The DNA here is from genome assembly GCA_030340625.1 of Merluccius polli. Taxonomy (NCBI): domain Eukaryota; kingdom Metazoa; phylum Chordata; class Actinopteri; order Gadiformes; family Merlucciidae; genus Merluccius; species Merluccius polli. The sequence continues at coordinate 1,457 of JAOPHQ010002884.1, forward strand.
GAGGTGTTATTATGAGCGTTTTGCCCCGCCCACTTAGAGAGACCGGAAGTGTTCAATCCCCACCCCGTTGGCGCATGCTCTGAATGCGTTGTCTTTGCTCATCTACTATCTTTGCCCTAGCCTAGCCACCGCTAGCTAGCGGACAGGTCTGCTGCGGTAAGGGGACCAGACGTCCCTGTATCCCGGCGACAGTCCCTGTATCCCGGGGACAGTGTCCCCCAACTGGTGGCCTGTCCCCCTCCTGGTGGCCTGTCCCCCTTCTGGAGGCCTGTCCCCCTTCTAGTGGCCTGTCCCCCTTCTGGAGGCCTGTCCCCTTCTAGTGGCCTGTCCCCCTTCTGGAGGCCTGTGCCCCTTCTAGTGGCCTGTCCCCCTTCTAGTGGCATGTCCCCCTTCTAGTGGCCTGTCCCCCTTCTGGAGGCCTGTCCCCCTCCTGGAGGCCTGTCCCCCTTCTGGAGGCATGTCCCCCTTCTGGAGGCCTGTCCCCCTTCTGGAGGCATGTCCCCCCCCTGGTGGCCTGTCCCCCTTCTGGAGGCCTGTCCCCGGAAATGGCCCCATTTAAAAAAAAAAAAAATAGACATTTATAGATGTTTAAATGGCGAAGCCTCCAGCTTGCTGATGATTATTCATGTTGAGACAGTTAGTAATTAGTCTGGTGTCTATTTCATAGGCTGGGACCTCGCGAACCGATCATAACCAATAGGTAATCAATACAATATAGAACCGATCATAACCAATAGGTAATCAATACAATATAGAACCGATCATCAGCAATAGGTAATCAATACAATAATGAACCGATCATCAACAATAGGTAATCAATACAATAATGAACCGATCATAAACAATAGGTAATCAATACAATATAGAACCAATCATAAACAATAGGTAATCAATACAATAATGAACCGATCATAACCAATAGGTAATCAATAAAATATAGAGCCGATCATAAACAATAGACTATCAATACATTATAGAACTGATCATAAACAATAGACTATCAATACATTATAGAACCGATCATAAACGATAGGTAATCAATACAATACAGAACCGATGGCCAGCTGTCATAGTTTAAATGCAGGTAACTTATTGATCGCCTCTGTTCCCACCGTGTAAAAGTCATGTGACCTCTCCAGTCCCCTCACGCCGGCCCAGCCAGAGTGAGCGATTGTATGCTGATTGGCTGTTTAACAGTCCTAATTAAATATTATAATTATGATATAAAGTATTGTCCATCGTTGTCTTGGAGCGGATTTTCCTTTTATATGTTACGTTACATTTATATGTTATGTTACGGTTGTAATTGAGTACCAAAGATAAACGTATTCGTGAGACAATGTGAATAACAATAAACGCTTTAACAACGTCTGACGCAATAATTCCTCCAACTACAGCCGACTACAAATCAGACTCAACTCAAAGTCGTGCGGCCGCGGCGGTTGGGACCATAGACATATATACATAGACATATATACGTAGACATATATACATAGACATATATCCATAGACATATATCCGTAGACGCCTCATGACGTGCTGCAACGTAACCCAGCGTCGCCGCCATATTGGTTGGGTCTCCTCACTCTAGTCTAGCATAGGAGTCAACGGGAGAGCTATGCAGTATTTAGTGCAGCTTACGGCGCAGTATTGACACCAGATCACGTTTACCTTTCACAAGTAAGACTGAACAATAATTCTTATTATTTAAAAAAAATAATAATAATAATTAATTTGTCCTGTATCATAACTAAATCTCTGCCGTGTGTAACAAACCAAACTGTGTGAAAATCCGGTATAAATTCGGGGAGTTCTGCTTATTATTGTAGTTGGGGATACACTTCCTCAGTAGAAATAAATCCACTGGGGACCCATCCAAGATGGCGGCCGCGCACTGGGGACCCATCCAAGATGGCGGCCGCGCCGATACGTCCGCTCCAACAGGCAGCGTTGGCCTATGAGGCGTCTACGTATATTATGTCTGTGGTCGGGAGGGCGGGAAAGGGTTTGCGGAAAACAAAAATGTCCGACCTCTTCTTGACCTTTTCATTGTATGGATTTGTTTGTGCCCCCAGCCGAAGTGGCCCACCAGTTCCAGTATGCGGTGCGCGTCATCGGGAGTAACTACGCCCCCACCATCGAACGGGACGAGTTCCTGGTGTCTGAGAAGATCAAGAAGGAACGTGAGTGGAGAGGACGTCAGATTTGGCTCCAGATGTTTGTATCAGGCCCTTCCATAGGGGTTGTCGATGAGAGGGGGGAGAGATGGTCCATGTCTGAGAAGAGACATGGACATGGGAGTCCAGAGGTCTTAAGTGTTCTTCATCTGGCAAGCAGACAAGAACAACTGAAGTCTACATGTTATAATGAACCCAACGTGTGAGTTTCTGAAGCGTGGAGCAGAGGAAAGGAGGTGAGGTTGCGGTTGCACGGCTCTCTGGAGACATTCAGTTGTTTTAGTACCCAGCGATCGAAGCTTTCTGGCTCTCTCATTGGCTGGTTTCCCTCCAGGTCCCACCCCTCAGCGCTCACTCTCGTCTGTCTGGAGCAGAACTGCACACGAAGCGACTTCGGTAGCCAGCCTGGTTATGGACAGCAGGAGTGTTAACTAGTCTTGGTTATGGGCAGCAGGAGTGTTAACTAGTCTTGGTTATGGGCAGAAGGAGTGTTAACTAGTCTTGGTTATGGACAGCAGGAGTGTTAACTAGTCTTGGTTATGGACAGCAGGAGTGTTAACTAGTCTTGGTTATGGACAGCAGGAGTGTAAACTAGTCTTGGTTATGGGCAGCAGGAGTGTTAACTAGTCTTGGTTATGGACAGCAGGAGTGTTAACTAGTCTTGGTTATGGACAGCAGGAGTGTTAACTAGTCTTGGTTATGGACAGCAGGAGTGTAAACTAGTCTTGGTTATGGACAGCAGGAGTGTTAACTTGTCTTGGTTATGGACAGCAGGAGTGATAACTAGTCTTGGTTATGGACAGCAGGAGTGATAACTTGTCTTGGTTATGGACAGCAGGAGTGTTAACTAGTCTTGGTTATGGACAGCAGGAGTGTTAACTTGTCTTGGTTATGGACAGCAGGAGTGATAACTAGTCTTGGTTATGGACAGCAGGAGTGATAACTTGTCTTGGTTATGGACAGCAGGAGTGTTAACTAGTCTTGGTTATGGACAGCAGGAGTGTTAACTAGTCTTGGTTATGGACAGCAGGAGTGTTAACTTGTCTTGGTTATGGACAGCAGGAGTGATAACTAGTCTTGGTTATGGACAGCAGGAGTGATAACTTGTCTTGGTTATGGACAGCAGGAGTGATAACTAGTCTTGGTTATGGATAGCAGGAGTGTTAACTTGTCTTGGTTATGGACAGCAGGAGTGTTAACTAGTCCTGGTTATGGACAGCAGGAGTGTTAACTAGTCTTGGTTATGGATAGCAGGAGTGTTAACTAGTCATGGTTATGGACAGCAGGAGTGATAACTAGTCCTGGTTATGGACAGCAGGAGTGTTAACTAGTCTTGGTTATGGATAGCAGGAGTGTTAACTAGTCTTGGTTATGGACAGCAGGAGTGATAACTAGTCCTGGTTATGGACAGCAGGAGTGTTAACTAGTCTTGGTTATGGATAGCAGGAGTGTTAACTAGTCTTGGTTATGGACAGCAGGAGTGTTAACTTGTCTTGGTTATGGGCAGCAGGAGTGTTAACTAGTCTTGGTGATGGACAGCAGGAGTGTTAACTAGTCTTGGTGATGGACAGCAGGAGTGTTAACTTGCCCCCCCCCCCCCCATCCTGAAGCAGCCCATACAGCAGCAGTCTACCATGGCCATGGCTGGCTGGACCGTACCATTTGATGGCTAGTGGGGGAGCTGGGATTTCACTCCTTACTAAATGTGTAATATTTTGGCCCCTGATGAAGAAACCATCCGTCTCCCGGACCGACCGGCGGCCGTCTCGCCGGGTGGCCAGCGGAGCCATTAGAGTAGAAACCATCGACCCGATTTGTTTTTAATGCAGAACATCGATGATGAAGAATAAAAGACGTAATGCGGGTAATCCATTATTCAGATTTAGGCGAAGACTTTGCCTTCCAACGGCCAACGGGTTAAGTAGGGATGCAAGCGAAGATCGAAGTGCGGATCGGCCGCATAACGGGCTAAAAAAGAGGATCGTATCTGAGAAGGGTGTGTGAAATAATCATTTGTATATGTATTTATATTATTATTATATATTATTATATATTAATTATATATATAAATATTAAAATGCACATTATAAGACGTATTGATCCGGGCCTTGATTCTGATTGGCTCAAAGCCGTTTTAAAGTAAACATACACCCGTGACCGCGTAACACGTCATTTTTAGTATCAATGCGCCAGTATGCTACCCTGTGTTGCTAGGGCAACCGTTTTGCTGTCTTGAGGAACTACGTCGCTTGGCGGAAGAATGACGATTTGTTTTCCGACAAATTATCGCATTTTATGTCGCCGTGTTTATTTAGTGAAATGTCAGTCGGTAGTCTGTAGTCAGCGCTTTTATAAAAGCAGTGAGCCGCTTGTTACCGTGGGTTACAGTGGGTTAGCACCGCCAGGGAACAGCGCCCCCTAGCGGTGCTAACCCACTGTAACCCACGGTAACAAGCGGCTCACTGCTTTAATATTTCACCTGTGAGTCGTCTGTTCAGCAGTGTCCACATGACCTCACCTACGGTTGAATAATGTAGTGGTCCTGATGATGTCATGATGTCATGATACATGGGGTCGTGTTTCTGCTGCCTCCTCCTCATGTAAACAGGCTAACACACAGCAGGCTAGCAGGCTAGCACACAGCAGGCTAGCTGTTTCTTCTTCTTCTTCTTCTTCTTCTTCTTCTTCTTCTTCTTCTTCTTCTTCTTCTTCTTCTCCTCTTCCTCCTCCTCTAGGCCTGTATAATTATATTTTCTGCTTCAAATCTTTGCGGTAATACCAATCAACATAATACAAAATGTATTTATAATATGTGTATGAAAAAGGACTACAGAACGATTTTCGGTTTTTGATAAGATGCTGTGTGTGTGTGTGTGTGTGTGTGTGTGTGTGTGTGTGTGTGTGTGTGTGTGTGTGTGTGTGTGTGTGTGTGTGTGTGTGTGTGTGTGTGTGCACGCGTTGCAGTGGTGAAGCAGAGGCGGGAAGTGGATGCAGCCCTGTTCTCTGAGCTCCACAGGAAGCTGCAGACTCAGGTCAGTGTGAGTGAGTCTGTCTCTGTCTCTGTCTCTGTCTCTGTCTCTGTCTCTGTCTCTGTCTCTCTCTCTCTCTCTCTCTCTCTCTCTCTCTCTCTCTCTCTCTCTCTCTCTCTCTCTCTCTCTCTCTCTCTCTCTCTCTCTCTCTCTCTCTCTCTCTCTCTCTCTCTCTCTCTCTCTCTCTCTCTCTCTCTCTCTCTCTCTCTCTCTGCGACTGGCAGTGAATTGCTAGCTGTGTGTCATTCAGGCATCCTGCCCCATAGGATACCTCCCGGTCAGGACGTTGGGGTTCGAACCCGGTAACCTCCCTGCTGTGTCCCTAACCATGTCGCTCTGCTCCCACCCCACCAGGGAGTCCTGAAACACCGCTGGTCTGTCCTCTACCTGCTGCTGAGCCTCTGTGAAGACCCCCGCAAGCCCTCCCCTAGGGTGAGACTCTCTCTCTCTCACTCACTCACTCACTCTATCTCTCACTCTATCACTCACTCACTCACTCACTCACTCACTCACTCACTCACTCACTCTATCTCTCACTCACTCACTCACTCACTCACTCACTCTATCTCTCACTCACTCACTCACTCACTCACTCTATCTCTCACTCACTCACTCACTCTATCACTCACTCACTCACTCTATCTCTCTCACTCACTCTATCTCACTATCACTCACACTCTCTCTCTTTCACTCACTCACACACTCTATCACTCACTCAATCTATCTCTCACTCACTCACTCTCTCACTCTCTCTCACTCTCTCACTCACTCACTCACTCACTATCTCTCACTCACTCACTCTATCTCTCACTCACTCACTCTATCTCTCTCACTCACTCACTCACTCACTCACTCACTCACTCTATCTCTCTCACTCACTCACTCACTCACTCTATCTCTCACTCTCTCTCTCTCTCTCTCGCTCTCTCTCTCACTCACTCACTCACTCACTCACTCACTCTATCTATCTATCTCACACTCACTCACTCACTATCTCACTCACTATCTCTCTATCTCTCACTCACTCACTATCTCTCACTCACTCACTCACTATCTCTCACTCACTATCTCTCACTATCTCTCACTCACTATCTCTCACTATCTCTCACTCACTCACTCACTATCTCTCACTCACTCACTCACTATCTCTCACTCACTCACTCACTATCTCTCACTCACTCACACTCTCTTTCCCTCACTCACTCACACTCTCTTTCCCTCACTCACTCACACTCTCTTTCCCTCACTCACTCACACTCTCTTTCCCTCACTCACTCACTCTCTTTCCCTCACTCACTCACACTCTCTTTCCCTCACTCACTCACACTCTCTTTCCCTCACTCACTCACACTCTTTCACTCACTCACTCACACTCTCTTTCCCTCACTCACTCACACTCTCTTTCACTCACTCACTCACTCTCTTTCACTCACTCACTCACTCACTCTCTCACTCACTCACTCACTCACTCACTCTCTCACTCACTCACACTCTCTTTCACTCACTCTCTTCCACTCTCACTCTCTCTCTATCTCTCCCCCCCCCCCCCCCGCCCCTCCAGTGATCTTTCAAGACGAAGACATGTGTGTTAATCCGGACTCTAAAACGCGAGCAGCGTCGGATCGATTGCGGACGAAAGGCCGCCGCTAATGGGGGAGAGATGTTTAAGAATAGAGCCGCAGCTCCCGGCTGACCTAATGGACGTGTGATGAAGGACTTCAGAAATGAGCCGCTATCGCTTCGGACAGATCCGCGCTAAAGTGGACTTCAGATCATTAAATGCCATCTTATTGGGTAACATTAGCCCTAGCCTAGCTGGAGCACATCCCCGCCGCGGTTATTAAGGCTAAACGCTTTGACATAAGCAAAAAAAACACAAGGAAGTAGTTCCATGCTTCGTCCCCCCCCCCCCCCCCCCCCTCTCTCTCTCTTTTAAAAACCATAATAATTGAACTTTTAATGGAGGCGATAAATATGTAGGCAGGATTTATACGATGGGCTCTGCTCGGCCGTTAATGCATGGGTCTCTATTTTACCACCAGGTGTGAGTGTGAGCCCTTTCAAAAGGGTGAGGCCCTCTGGTCACATGGTACTCTTATGTGTTGTGTGTGTGTGTGTGTGTGTGTCGGCTCCGAGAGTAAACGTTCGATTCCTGGTAACGAAATGCTGCGTTGTTATTACACGTGTGACGATAAAGTTGAAAAAAAAGGTGAAAGTGTCCCTGTGCGTCGCACCCCCCAGCTCGGCAGCTATGGGGCGCTGTTCGCCCAGGCCCTGCCCAGGGACGCCCACTCCACGCCCTTCTACTGCACGCGGCCCCAGAGCCTGGCGCTCAGCTACGGGGACCGGGGGTCCGGGGGGTCCGGGGCCCCCGGGGGCCTCTCCACCACCGTGGGCACCAGCGGGATAGCCAGCCTGGGCGTGTACTCGCTCAACGGACCGTCGCCCACACCACAATCTCTGCTGGCCGGGTAAGAAGGTCCTCTTTGTAGTTGTCTCACACACCTACTAGGGGTGGGGGGGGGGGAGAAGCATCGCCATTTGATTGGTTTATGATTGTATGAGTCCCAGACCTTCACTTCTGTCACTAAATGTGAATCTACGAGTCCCAGACCTTCACTTCCGTTACTAAACGTGAATCTACGAGTCCCAGACCTTCACTTCTGTCACTAAACGTGAATCTACGAGTCCCAGACCTTCACTTCTGTCATTAACGTGAATCTACGAGTCCCAGACCTTCACTTCTGTCACTAAACGTGAATCTACGAGTCCCAGACCTTCACTTCCGTTACTAAACGTGAATCTACGAGTCCCAGACCTTCACTTCTGTCACTAAACGCGAATCTACGAGTCCCAGACCTTCACTTCCGTTACTAAACGTGAATCTACGAGTCCCAGACCTTCACTTCTGTCACTAAACGTGAATCTACGAGTCCCAGACCTTCACTTCTGTCACTAAACGCAAATCTACGAGTCCCAGACCTTCACTTCTGTTACTAAACGTGAATCTACGAGTCCCAGACCTTCACTTCTGTCACTAAACGTGAATCTACGAGTCCCAGACCTTCACTTCTGTTACTAAACGCGAATCTACGAGTCCCAGACCTTCACTTCCGTTACTAAACGTGAATCTACGAGTCCCAGACCTTCACTTCTGTCATTAACGGCAGTATAATCTAGATGGTGTCAACAGGGCCACATACCTGTTACTGTTGGATTCAAACAGTCCATCGGTCAGCATCCAGACCATAATACAACGCCCCCCCCCCTCCCCCCCCCCCTTTGTATTCTTCTAATCGCCGTTGAGGTTTGCGAGAGGCTGAGGTGTGATTAAAGGTTCGGTATCGGTACTTTAATTATGCATGCTCTTCTCTCCATTTGCAGACCCTTCCCGGGGTTATGGGCTCGGCCCTTAAGTGCACACACCCGTCGCCCTGCGCCGACACTTCAGCTAATGGCTAATGCTATGAGAGTTAGCGAGAGGCTGGAATGAAATTAACGGCGTTAACGTGCATTTTGGGAAATCGGATATCAAGCGGACATTGCCAAAATGTGTAGTAACAAAAGTTGAGCCGACCACTTTTTCAACAACAAAAAAAGCTGGCAGCGCTTTTTGTTTTTGAGTGTTTTTTCTATCGCCTAGCAACGAACCCACTCTAGACCCCGACGTTACCCGCCTGCTACGTATCCAGGCTACCCTTACATCGTTGTTAAATGGCCAGAAACAGGCGATTGGCACGTGCATTGGCCCTAACTGACGACGAGGAGGAGAGTCATGTACTGCACGTCTGTGTGTGCAGATATCACTCAGGGAAGGCAGCAGCAAGGTGCCCACCATCATAGTCCAGGAGCTTCGTTTCGATGACGCGCGATTTGCGGTGAACTGTGATTGGTCAGCTGTCAAAAAAAGCGCCTGATGTCAGGCGCTTTTTTTCTGACAGTTGAAGTTTTTTCAACTTTTTTTTACGCTCAGTGCGGGAGAAAAAAGCGCCGAGAGAGGCGTTTAAAAAAAACGCCGAGGGGGGCGTTTTCCAAAAGCGCTCTGCTACATAGGAATATAATGTAGAAAGAGCGCTGGCAGAAAAAAATAAACCGCCAGGTGTGAACACGCCCTAAGGCAACAATTCCCAACAAGGAGTGGAAAGAAAACCAGTTTGGAAATCCGGCGTTCGCAGGAGCAAAATTCGCTTTTTTATTTTTTATAGTTCCTAATGATGAGTAATGATTTCAAATGAGTTCATCAGGAAGAGTCGAGTGGCTTATTCAGACGTTGCATTACATAATTCACTTCTTTATTATGAAATGTGATTGTACTTTCTATTGGCATTTTCAATGGTTATCCTGTATGCACACAGAGTAGTGTGTGTGTGTGTGTGTGTGTGTGTGTGTGTGTGTGTGTGTGTGTGTGTGTGTGTGTGTGTGTGTGTGTGTGTGTGTGTGTGTGTGTGTGTGTGTGTGTGTGTGTGTGTGTGTGTGTTTTTTTTCCTTTCCCAGTCAACCGCCAGCGGGTGGCACTCAGGCGCTGGGCTCCCGTCTCGCGTGGGCGCTCCCGGTGGGCTCCTCCCCTTCCTGTGCTCTGGCTCCGCCCTCCTTGCGGCCCCCGCTGGGACCCGTCGCCCTCAACCGCGGCGCGCGGCCTCGCCGCGACGGAGACCCCAACGGTGACATTTCAGATCATCCGCCTTTTGTTCTCCCTGCTAATAAATGCGAACTACAGAGGTGACCTGGTGGGACAAATGCAGGTGTGGTCCGTACCACTAGCGAGGGGTCTGCTGCTGGTCTGGACCAGGAGAGGATCTCCACTAGTCTAGTCTGAAACCCGTGTCCCGGTACCCAGGAGCAGCAGACCCATCCTTAGTGTTATGAGCGACACCCGTGTTGGACCTACGGTGACGCCTCTGAAGGGTCCATCACAACGTCGTACTCTATAAAGACGAGGAGACTCTTGGGGTGAATCCCATTTCCACCCCTTACCCCTCCCCCTTGTTTTTGCGCGTTCACGTGAGGGGTAGGGCTGTCCCAATTCTTATTTGGGTTAAGGGCTAGCGCCGCCGCAGGGCTACGTAGCCCTTGAAATGAAGTGTCCATAGGACCACACTTGAAAGGGAGGGGCTTGAGGAATTTCCAATCAATAATCATGTAAACATTTTTAAATCTGTTGGAATATCTTAGTTGCAAAGGAATATGTAATTGGATCGTTATTATTATTATTATTATTTATTATTGGATCGGGGGGGGGGGGGGGGGGGTGCGCAATCGTAACACACCCCCGGACAGACGACCGACGGGGGGGGGGGGCACAGAGATCCGGGGTCTAACTTTCGTCCATGATCGTTATAACACGCATTTCCGAAAAATCGCTATTCCCGATGTCAGTAGAACGACGGTTTCTGAGTTAAAGTACATTGTGTGTAAAGCTAGAAAATAATCCAGCAGCAAATTTTCACATTTTACCACAGCTGAAAACGGCACTGTGAGTGAAATGTCCGGCAAAAAAAACTTGTCGCGTCTGTTTACGTAAACGCCGTCGACGACTACTGATGACGTATCGGGGTCTTGAAGGGTCGTCCCATTTCATAGGGGAAGAGTTCAACCACTGCCCCCTGTCACTCTGTTCCGAGGGGCACTCGAAAGAGAGGGGTAGGGGTAAAAAAGAGAAATGGGATTGGGCCTTAGTCCCGGAGAGTGGGAAATGATTCAAGCGGCGGTTCCCAGAGTCCTTGCGGAGTCCGAGGGTCTGAGGGTCCGAGGGTCGCGCAAACATAATTGGGAAAGTTTTGAGTTTGAGCGGGGGACTCGAACCGGCATTTATCGCTGCGCTGGCCGTCCTCCGCTTGCTGTGCCGTGACCCGTTCCGAGGCAATGATCTGCTTCAACAGTCCTAGTTTTCTCTTATCAACAGGTCCCCCCCCCCCCCCCCCCCCCTCCGGCCCGCCCTATAACCCCTATAACCGCTTCTCTGAATCTATGGGCCGCGCCGCCGCGCTCCACCGGGCCGCGCCGTCTTGTCCCACCTTCGTTATGTTTTAATAGTTACTGTCTTTTGTTCTGTGTCCTTCGCAGCGGAGGTGACTGAGGGGGCGCTGGTGCGCGACATCCTCTACGTGTTCCAGGGCATCGACGGCAAATACATCAAGATGAGCCTTCCGGAGAATTGCTACAAGATGGACGCCAAGGTACGCACCGCCGCCGCCGTTTTTGTACCGATAAGGGAAACGTAGCATTTCGTCTGCGCTTCTGGCCTTTCGTCTTGAGGTCGCTGAAAACTGACCTTTTTGGAGAACTCCTTCCAGGGTGGAGATATTCAGAAAGTCCGATTTCAGTGTAGACGTGTAGACGGGGAAACCGGAGGAACCCACCATAGTACGCCCGCCAGCATACGCCCGTCGTGGCAGAAATAAGTCACGCCCACCTTGACGTTCTGACCAGTCAGTCTGACACACACAACGTTCGCATTGCCGGCATCTGAGGAGATTTCGGCTTGTTACAAAAATTTGGAGGTGCAAGAAGTGCCGGAAAAAAAAGTCGGCGAGGGACGCGTTTCCGCAGGAAGTGTGCTGCCTGCTTAAGTGCCCTTTAGCCCAAGCTGCCTTTAGCGAACATTTGATATGTTTTTAATTACAAGTAATTAAAGAACGCTAATTAAACGTACTATTAGGACCATATGATACTGCTAGTATTGTGTGTGTGTGTGTGTGTGTGTGTGTGTGTGTGTGTGTGTGTGTGTGTGTGTGTGTGTGTGTGTGTGTGTGTGTGTGTGTGTGTGTGTGTGTGTGTGTGTGTGTGCGTGTGCCAGTCAGTTCGCCCCATTAAGACGGTGTCTGTCTGTCGACACGGTAACACAGACAACAACAACAAGCTGTGTGTGTGTTGATGACTCCTCCTCCTCCTCTGTGATCCGTCTTTTAAAAGCATTCGAAAAAAGATTAAACAGATCAATACAGTGCTCTTTGGCTCACTGGACCATCGACCTCCTCTCTTCTCCACTCAGTCTGTCCATCCGTCTCTCTGTCTGTTTGTCTGTCTCTCTCTCTCTCTCGTCCTCATCTACTGTAGTACAGCTAAATATAGGTTTCTGTTCGAAGCGCCACATTGGAGCGGCATTGGAGGCGAAAGCACTCAGGTGCATTAGGACGCGCATTAGCCGAAGGCCCCGAGGATATTTAAGTCTTTTTACCCCTTCTGCCCACTTAGCCTCAATGTAAAACAACTCTTACAAGGTTTACGGTAGGCGTGTATGCAACCCAGCCACCGGGGGGATTACGTTATATACCCACAACGTGTTGGACGATTCCAGAAAGACACACGGTTGTTGTTGTCCCGGTAATGTTTCCATAACACACACACACACACACGCCAGTCACAAGTCACTGTTGTCTGGTTGTCCGCTTCACGATAGACACTTTGTAGTTTAGGGTCCATAAATGCTTATTTTGGACAAGAAGTTAGAAAAAGTTTTCCTGATGCCTGGTATGTTTTCAAAGGAAGCTTTTCCTGTCCAGGGTTCAACAATAAGAGGTTCCCGATGGCATTAACAAGTCACGTTGGGCCAGTAAAACTGATCAAACATGTCAAGTAATAATAAAGGTTTTGGTTTTATGTCCCAACGCTAATAATTGCAACTTCAAGTCTTTGGGCCGGTGTGTTTCAGACCAGTGGTCAGTGGCAAAACAAAAAGGTTAAAGGTCCCCTATTTCATAGTAGGGTTAGGTGTGAGTGTCATTAGCCATTACAAGTCATTTCAAAATTGTGACGTCACTACCCTCTAGTGACATCACAAGTGGGAGTGTCGCACCCAGATGTATGATGGAGAGGTCGGCCTAATCGAAGTCTAATCACACTCACACCTGGCGGTAAACTGGGGGCCCCTTAAAGTTGAACACTGCTGTTTCAATATGAAACCCTGACGTCTGACCACGTGTCTCTCCTGACAGGTGTGTGTGTGTGTGTCTCTCCTGACAGGTGTGTGTGTGTCTCTCCTGACAGGTGTGTGTGTGTGTGTCTCTCCTGACAGGTGTGTGTGTGTGTGTGTCTCTCCTGACAGGTGTGTGTGTGTCTCTCCTGACAGGTGTGTGTGTGTGTCTCTCCTGACAGGTGTGTGTGTGTGTGTGTCTCTCCTGACAGGTCTGTGTGTGTGTGTCTCTCCTGACAGGTGTGTGTGTGTGTGTGTCTCTCCTGACAGGTGTGTGTGTGTCTCTCCTGACAGGTGTGTTTGCGTGTCTCTCCTGACAGGTGTGTGTGTGTGTCTCTCCTGACAGGTGTGTTTGCGTGTCTCTCCTGACAGGTGTGTGTGTGTGTGTGTGTGTGTGTGTGTGTGTGTGTGTGTCTCTCCTGACAGGTAGTGTTGTGTAAGTCCCTGAGGGACACCAGCGGCCGGCTAGCAGAGCTAGGCTGGCTGCACAACAAAGTCAGGAAGTACACAGACGCTCGCAGCCTCGACCGAGCCTTTGGGTTGGTGGGACAGGTGAGTAAGTGAGTGTGTGTGTGAATTGTAAAAGTAATTAATATATTCAATATCAGCCTCATTATCATTTAATTTGTGTATTATTGGTTATTTCGTAAAACATACTTTTTTGAATCTGTATTGGTTTGTCTCTCACCATCTACTTCTGTTCTCCGTCTCTCTGTCTCCCCCGCCTCCCTCTAGAGTTTCTGCGCGTCTCTCCACCAGGAGTTGAAGGAGTACTACCGCCTTCTCTCTGTGCTCCACTCCCAGGTAGCGGAAAGCACCTGCTAAGATGGCGTCTTCACACACCATGGCCACAACATGGACATTACTCCAAACAAAATTAAACAGTCGTGGGAAAACGACTTAATAATATATATATATATATTATATATACTAGTATATATATAATAGATCTTAAATCTGACCTACTGCACCTTTAATAATACTAGTATATATATAATAGATCTTAAATCTGACCTACTGCACCTTTAATAATACTAGTATATATATAATAGATCTTAAATCTGACCTACAGCACCTTTAATAATACTAGTATATATATAATAGATCTTAAATCTGACCTACAGCACCTTTAATAATACTAGTATATATATAATAGATCTTAAATCTGACCTACTGCACCTTTAATAATACTAGTATATATATAATAGATCTTAAATCTGACCTACTGCACCTTTAATAATACTAGTATATATATAATAGATCTTAAATCTGACCTACAGCACCTTTAATAATACTAGTATATATATAATAGATCTTAAATCTGACCTACAGCACCTTTAATAATACTAGTATATATATAATAGATCTTAAATCTGACCTACTGCACCTTTAATAATACTAGTATATATATAATAGATCTTAAATCTGACCTACTGCACCTTTAATAATACTAGTATATATATAATAGATCTTAAATCTGACCTACAGCACCTTTAATAATACTAGTATATATATAATAGATCTTAAATCTGACCTACAGCACCTTTAATAATACTAGTATACTGTATATATAATAGATCTTAAATCTGACCTACTGCACCTTTAATAATACTAGTATATATATAATAGATCTTAAATCTGACCTACTGCACCTTTAATAATACTAGTATTAGGGATGCAACGGTACAGTTTTGCCACGGTTCGGTTTGTATCACGGTTTTTGGGCCACGGTAACGGTTCGGTTTCAATATATCAATATTATCTTGGCTCTAGCATACAGGAGGTTATATTTGCCTTTTCTATTTCAAATCAACAATGTGCTTCTACTTACAGAGAAAATATTAAATGCATAGCCAGACACAGATGAAGCAGAATCACAAAAATGTATTATAAGAAAAGAACACCATCATTGCCTTCTGTCATAAACAGGCAATATTATCCATAGTGAAGTGCAGCATAAAGTAATGTGTAATTATTTACATTATTCAATAAACTCACTCTTCTTCACACATTTAAAGAAAATACTTAACTGTTATACTAGGGTGACCATATTTCCTGAACCTAAAACCGGGACACTTTGCGGGGGGCGGGGGGGGTGCTGGCGGAACATTTCGGTTGCGCGATTGACAACAGGGGACATTTCATAGTGGTTGGTGGAAACCGGGACACTTTAGCGTCCCGACAGGCTTTTGTCGGGACTCGGGACACGCAACTCAAAATCGGGACTGTCCCGGTAAAACCGGGACGTCTGGTCACCCTATGTTATACACCCTCAAAAAAGTAGTGAACAATTCTGACACACACTTCGTACAGTTCAGGAACAATCTTACTGCTGAAATGCGTGCGGGAGGGGATATTGAAGCGATGATCGAGAACATTTATCATGTAGCGGAATCCAGTGCTTGCACACTGTGCTTTGTTTGCTGACGGTCTTTTTGCCTTGTTCGTCATACTCCACGCTGAAGCCAAAATGTTCCCATACAGCGGATTTATAAGATGACGGTGCCTCTTCAAATTTCCTTTTCTCTGTTTCGCGTCCACTCGCCATGATCATGCATGCAGCCGCCCGCCGGTAAAGTTTGTTTCTTCTCACATGGCTCCCCTTCATTTGCATTTCAACGCGCTTATTGGGTCTTGGGAAATTCAGTAAAATTCTGATTGGTTGTTGCAAGGTTGAGGAGAGGCAAGCTGAACAGTCAGAGAAAACGCATCCCCTGGGTCCTAAGCACTCCTTTCTATCGCTCCCAGGCTACGCGCGCGCAATAACCTTGTATTAAATAAAAAGTTTAATGTCGCGTATTACCGAAATATTGCGGTTTAGGTGAGTCTATCGAACCGAACAGGCCAAACCGAACAGTTCAATAACATATCGAAAACCGTTGCATCCCTAACTAGTATATATATAATAGATCTTAAATCTGACCTACAGGACCTTAAATGTAGTTGTATTCTCATGACCTAATGAAAAAAATGCCAAACATTTTTGGCAATATCAGAGACATGTATTTGTGTGTATGTGTGTGTGTGCAGCTGCAGGTGGAGGAGGACCAGGGTGTGAACCTAACGGTAGAGAGCAGCTTGACCCTGAAGAGGCTGCTCGTCTGGACTTACGACCCCAAGGTTCGACTCAAAACCCTGGCAGCACTCGTCGACTTCTGCCAAGGTGTGTGTTTCTTTTGCTTTTACTGTTGTATAAAATACGATAACGTCGCGTTCCGACAAATTATTAATAACCCCTTTTTAAAAAAGCAAACCGAAACAGAGTTCACTTGCAAGCGGACCGGAGTTGGTTTGTTTGGTCCGCACCCGAGTCGGAACGAGCGTTCGCCCCAAAATGATTTTTTATCATAATAAATGATCTGAGAAGAAGGATATGAACATTCTTAAGTTATCTTTTAATGAACAGCAGTTTTTCTTAACTTTCCAAGTCCAATCTTAAGAAAAGGTATTTTGGTTGTTAAGATACTTGACTCCGCCCGTTGCTCGTTGGCGAGGTGTCGTGGTCACACTGTGGCGTCGCCTGTACACCAGGTCGTAAGGGTGGAGAGCTGGCGTCGGCTGTCCACGCCTACGGCAAGACCGGCGACCCCCAGATGAGGGCGCTGGTGCAGCACATCCTAAGCCTGGTGTCGCACCCCATCCTCAACTTCCTGTACCGCTGGATCTATGACGGAGAGCTAGAGGACACCTACCATGAGGTGACCACACACACACACACACACACTCTCTCTCTTTGGGTCTGTTTAATTCAGTTCAGTTTTGTACATTGTATTTAATTTTAATGTAAGGTTGTTTCATTATTGTTATTATTGTGTTAATATATATATATATATATATATATATATATATATATATATATATATATATATATAAATAATATTTCAGAACACTCTCAGATAAGGAACTAGATTTTCGATTTTAACGTCATGAACTTTAAGACAAGGGCGCGGTCGACAGCTCAAGGAGCCACGACCGTGTGCTCTGAACGATGCTGATTGGTTGGCTCGTTAAGAGGCCAACCAATAAAATGTGCACTCCATTAGACGCGGTGACTGCATCACAGGAGGCGGGGTCAAAGAGAAGGAAGCGTTCTGTGCTGCAGTCGCTACTATAAAAAGATAAGTTAATGAAATGCGTCGTTGCAGTCTTCGGTCACTAGGCCAGTTAACCTTAGCTGTCTCGCTCTCCCTCGCTGTCTCGCTCGCCCCGATCGGTCGACAATTTAACACTGGCGTTCTCTGTGGCTGCCATTTTGGTCCAATGCACCGAAATGTGGTCGAACGCGGAAAGTTATTTATACTACTTATGATATATAAATCTCCAGGTTGTGTATAGATAACCTCAGGGAAGATGAAAGGAGACTCACTTGCACACATTTACACTCTAACGTCTCACATAAAATACTATTCTGTACAGTCCAAGAGGTACCGTCACTTAAAGCTGCTGTCGGTGAGATTCACTCCCACTTGTGATGTCACTACCCCTGATCTATCCATCGTTCATCTGGGTGGACACTCCCACTTGTGATGTCACTACCCCTGATCTATCCATCGTTCATCTGGGTGGACACTCCCACTTGTGATGTCACTACCCCTGATCTATCCATCATTCATCTGGGTGGACACTCCCACTTGTGATGTCACTACCCCTGATCTAGCCATCATTCATCTGGGTGGACACTCCCACTTGTGATGTCACTACCCCTGATCTAGCCATCATTCATCTGGGTGGACACTCCCACTTGTGATGTCACTACCCCTGATCTAGCCATCATTCATCTGGGTGGACACTCCCACTTGTGATGTCACTAGAGCAGGGCAGCCCAAAGTGGGGCTTGCGGGCCAAAGTTTTCCCGCCGTACGTTTGATTTGGCCCGCCAGATGTTTCTAGCAAAATTAAAAAATAATAATAATTAAACAAAAGTTGTAATACACATTGCTGTTTATGCTGTTTTCTTTTTGTGACGTAGCAATACTCAAGTTTAAATATGTAGGATCCGTAATTAATTAATTAGTGTTTCATAATCTGAGCCGGAGGCCAGAGTGACACTTTGCACAGAAAGTCAGTTTGGCGTGAGTGAGTTAATTTTATTGAGACTGGAACATGTAATGTCTCGTTGTTATATAACAATGTAAAAGCTAAAAGAATAATCCATTAAGGGAGAGTTCATCTCAACAGTACAATATATTGGGTGTTTTGCTTTTGGCCCACCATTAAGTCACGTGACAATTGTAAAGGCTAAGCAAAAAAAATAGGGCTTTTTTAACCCTAACCCCATAATGTTAATTAATTCTTCTGCAGTTCTTTGTGGCGTCGGACCCCAACGTGAAGACGGACCGCCTCTGGCACGACAAGTACTCCCTGAGGAAGAGTATGATCCCGTCCTTCATCACCATGGACCAGGCCCACAAGGTAAACACATGGTCGGAGACGGCGTCCATAGCAACGGTCTGCTATTCCGAATATAACAGACCATAGAATGGCATAATTGACCAACCAGAATCGAGTATTCAACAAAGCCGCGTAATAAATTGACTCGGATACACACAGACGGTACAAATCAGCTGCGGGCCGTGGCAGCCAATCACACGTCCCCGTCTGCTCCTCCCCAGGTGCTGCTGATTGGCAAGTCCATCAACTTTCTGCACCAGGTGTGTCAGGACAGAACGCCGCCGGGGAGGATCACACCTGCGTCCCAGTCCACCCACACACACAAAGATGGTAGGCCTCTCTTTACTCCCTCCTCTCCCTCTCTCTCATTCTCCCTCTCTTTTAATTCAAGAAGCTTTATTGGCATTGCAAAATAAACATTTACAAAATATTTTTTATTTTTGCCAAATATGAGAGGATATTTTGATGTCACCAATACATTGTGGATTGACTTCCATAAAAAGATGCATCATAAGACTTATAAAAGAAATGTTGCATGAAGACGACAAAGAACTTGAATAGGTTTTAAATGAATTAAATGTGAATTTGAAGTGGATGCCAACGATTGCTGCTCGTCTGCAGCCAGCTAGCATCGACCACTGCTCTTACCGCTAGCTGTCCTTGTACCCTTTAATTACGGAAAGAGAGACAGACGGAGGGAGGGAGGTATATATTCACAGCCATAATCCATTGATTTCCCGCCTTTCTTTAGCCTCCAGGTTGACCCTCGCTCAATGCTGTGAGGTATCGAACGAGGTGCGCATTCACTCTAGTTTTATCTCGCGCCGTCTGATCCAACAAAGTCAACCGGCGTCGCCCCCATGAGTCTGTCAGAGGACTTTACAAGACTTAGAGAATAAATACCGGGACTACTGCAGTGATTTGATGAATAAGGATTGTGACCAGATGTTAGTGGGCTTTAGTAAAGGGTAACATATTTAAGGTTTTTCTTTTTCTTTTTTTACATGTATTTTTATTGTTGTTAAAACAGATGTACAATGTCATACAGGTTGTAATGTGAAGAAAAAATAAAATAAATTTAAAAATAATAATAATAATAAAATAATATACAAATTTAAAAAAAATTATATAAAATAAAAAATAATAAATAAATGTAAAATAAATTAATTAAATAAATTAAAAAATGATCCCAAGATGAAAGTACTTTACGTTGAAACTTGTTTACTAATGAGAGGCGAGAGTTGCAAGTTTGTCAAAATAAACCAGTAAAGGGTCCCATACTTTGTAGATTTTTTTTGGTTGATCCTCTAAGAAAGTATTTAACTTTTTTAATTTTTAAAAACATCATTATATCAGAAAGCCACACTGATGCGTTCGGTGTTAATTGGGATTTCCATTCTAAAAGTATTCTCCTTCGAGCAATCAGAGTTGCAAAAGCAATAACATTTTTCTTGCTAGTGGCTATCGCAGCATCAACCCCAAATATAGCCATTAAAGGGCTAGGTTGTAGATCTAGGCCAAAAGCAACATTCAAAATCCCAAATATTGATTTCCAAAACTCTCCCAGCTTGGAGCACGACCAGAACATATGAGCTTAGTCTGCGTTGGTATTTAAGGTTTTTCTTTAGATGCAGGTCACTAATGAGCAGGTAGGCCTCTTTAAGAGGTGTGCAGGTAGACCTCTTTAAGATGACATCTTCTCTTCCCCCCCCCCCTCCCCCTTTCCACCTCCACCCTCCCCCCTTCCATCTCACCCCCCCTTCCACCTCCACCCCAAGCGGCAGAGCTCCTGTGGGACCTGGAGGGGGTGTTTCAAGGGAAGATTGACGCGGCGTACTTTGACACTAGCAAGTACCTGCTGGACGTACTGAACCGCCCCTACCTGCTGCTGGAACACCTGCAGGCCATGCGGCGGTACCTGCTGCTGGGCCAGGGCGACTTCATCCGCCACCTGATGGACCTGCTCAAGTCAGTGCACAACACCAGATCACTTTGCACTAGCGACCAGACGCTGAAATACCGTCTCGTCTGACCCGCCGGTCGGCTTGCGCTGCCGGGAGTCGGTCGTTTCTTAACTGAATACTTTTGTGTATTATCGTTTTGTTGTTTGTGTATTATTGAACTGTTGGTAACGCCTTCGGTTCCTTCGGTGTGTTGCTATGGTTACTGCGCTCAGGCCGGAGTTGGCCCGGCCGGCCACCACCCTGTACCAGCACAACCTGACCGGCATCCTGGAGACGGCGGTGCGCGCCACCAACGCCCAATACGACAACGCAGAGATCCTCAAGAGGCTGGACGTCCGCCTGCTGGAGGTCGCTGGCTGTCTGTCTCTCGTCTGGCTGTCTGCCTCTCGTCTGTCTCTCGTCTGGCTGTCTGTCTTTTTGTCTGTCTCTCATCTGGATGTCTGTCTCTCGTCTGGATGTCTGTCTTTCAGTCTGTCTCTCGTCTGGCTGTCTGTCTCTCGTCTGGCTGTCTGTCTCTCGTCTGGCTGTCTGTCTGTCTCTCGTCTGGCTGTCTGTCTTTTTGTCTGTCTCTCGTCTGGCTGTCTGTCTTTTTGTCTGTCTCTCATCTGAATGTCTGTCTCTTGTCTGGCTGTCTGTCTCTCGCCTGTCTCTCGTCTGGCTGTCTGTCTCTCGCCTGTGTCTCGTCTGGCTGTCTGCCTCTCGTCTGGCTGTCTGTCTCTCGTCTGTCTCTCGTCTGGCTGTCTGCCTCTTGTCTGTCTCTCGTCTGGATGTCTGTCTCTCGTCTGGCTGTCTGTCTCTCGTCTGGCTGTCTGTCTCTCGTCTGTCTCTCGTCTGGCTGTCTGTCTCTCGTCTGTCTCTCGTCTGGCTGTCTGCCTCTTGTCTGTCTCTCGTCTGGATGTCTGTCTTTCAGTCTGTCTTGTCAACCCATGTCTTGTCTGCCTACCTGCCTGTGTGTATTTCTGTCTTTCTGTCTCTCTGCCGATCAGCCTGTCTCTCAGGCCATCTGCCCTTTAGCCTGTCTGTCTGTATTTCTGTCTGTCGGTCGTCCTCTGTCTGTCTCTTTCTGCCTGTGTGTCTTTCTGCCTGTATACTTGCAGGCAGAAAGATAACGTAACGTCTCCTTCAGGTGTCGCCTGGCAGCACGGGCTGGGATGTCTTTAGTCTGGACTATCACGTGGACGGACCCATCGCCACGGTAACACGCTCACCTCACCCAAATGCGGTGCTTTCCGTCTCGTAAGATTCAAACGCCTCGATGAGGAGCTGTTCATTCAACAGTTATTATTATATTATTATATGGTTATGTTCTCTGTGTGCGTGTGTGTGTGTGTGTGTGTGTGTGTGTGTGTGTGTGCGCGCGCGCGCGCGCCAGGTGTTCACGCGGGAGTGCATGAGCCGTTACCTGCGTGCCTTCAACTTCCTGTGGAGAGCGAAGAGGATGGAGTACACGCTGACGGACATCTGGAAGGGCCAGATGTGCAACGCCAAGCTGCTGAAAACCATGCCGGGTGAGGGTACACACTCACTCACTCTAGGGCTGCAACTAAATATTATGTTTATAGGATTAAGGGACTATTAATCTAACGATAACTTTTTTTGTTGAATCATTTAGTCTAGAATAGACTCATAAATAGCAAATGCCACTCAGAAGTGACCCAAAGAGTCCCAAGAGACCCAAACTGACAAGCAGCCAAGAAAAACTAAAGTATTCATGTTATGATGATCCCTGAACCAAACGTTTGAATTTCTGAAGCATCATCACTCACACACTGATATTAAAATAGTTGAATGCTGCTATTTACATCATGTGACGAAAACTAGCCAGTCAGATCTCCCCCCCCCCCCCCACACCTTATATTCTGTTGGCCTCTTTGTATTGATGTGCGTGTTGAGCTGTGTGTGTTCGTGTGTGTGTGTGTGTTGGTGTTGCAGAGTTGTCTGGGGTGCTCCACCAGTGCCACATGCTGGCGTCTGAGATGGTCCACTTCATCCACCAGATGCAGTACTACATCACCTTCGAGGTGAGGACCCGTTTGAGCACCGCCGGTCGTTGGCACGGTTAAAAGTGCGACGACTGCAGAAGATATTTTAAATTGCTCTCCTATTTAAGGGCCCCGGTGTTACCGCCAGGTGTGAGCGTGTTCAGCCGTTACAAGCCGTGCCAAGATCTACCCTCTAGTGACATCACAAGTGGGAGTGTCCACCCAGATGTATGATGGATAGATCAGCCTACCACTTTGTTCAGGCCACTGGGTAGGCTGGTACACTGATTGGCTAATCAATATCCCACCTGGTGTTAAACTAGGGGCCCTTTTAACACCATTGCAACAAGCACAACATTTTTTTCCCAAAATCTATCCGCATGCGTCATGCGTGTATCCGCATGCGTCGCGCTCACAAGCAAGCGTGACGACGGATCAACCCCAGCCTAGCAGTTGATACGGTCCGCCCATCGACTTCCTTCCAGCCGGGCTGGACACGCCCACATCGTGGCGTGACAAAGAGATGGGCGCCACCTCGTCCATTTCTCTGTTACTTATAAACGCGTGTGTGTGCGTGTGTGTGTGTGTGTGCAGGTGCTGGAGTGCTCGTGGGATGAGCTGTGGAACAAGGTGCAGCAGGCACAGGACCTGGACCACATCATCTCCGCCCACGAAGTCTTCCTGGACACCATCATGTCCAGATGTCTGCTGGACAGCAACAGCAGGGTATCCATTGGCAACCGTTTCGCTGTCTTGAGGAACTCGCAGTGTTTATTTAGGGAAATATCACTCGGTAGTCTGTAGTCACCGTTTTACTCACCGTTTTATAAAAGCAAGGCCATGGTTTTGTATTCGGTGACCGTGATTGGCCAGTGGATCTGGGCTCTGCTGGTGTGTGTGTGTGTGTGTGTGTGTGTGTGTGTGTGTGTGTGTGTGTGTGTGTGTGTGTGTGTGTGTGTGTGTGTGTGTGTGTGTGTGTGTGTGTGTGTGTGTGTGTGTGTGTGTGTGTGTGTCGGTAGCGAACAGAGCTTCAGTGTAAAAGTTTCCAGTAAGTACACTAGTACTTCAAACGGCCACGAAACCAAAAGGAGGTTCAACTTTGTGCATAGAAGATTAGATTAAAATAACAGCGCTAGCGCTATTACTACAACTGTAGTCGATACCCAAGTACACGCTTAGACTTGCATGCACTTTTTGTATACCCATTGTGTGTGTGTGTGTGTGTGTGTGTGTGTGTGTGTGTGTGTGTGTGTGTGTGTGTGTGTGTGTGTGTGTGTGTGTGTGTGTGTGTGTGTGTGTGTGTGTGTGTGTGTGTGTGTACGCGGGTGCATGTCTCTCCAGTCTCTGCTGAACCAGCTGAGGGCCATCTTCAACCAGATCATTGAGTTCCAGAGCGCCCAGGACGCGCTGTACCGCTCGGCCCTGGAGGAGCTGAGCCTGCGGCTGCAGTACGACGAGCAGCGGCGGCGCAGAGAGGCGCAGGTCAGGGCAGCACCACGTCATCCACGAAAATCACACCGCCCGCATGATGCGCCGCCGGGCGCAGGTCAGAGCAGCGCCACAGCACCCACAAATATCACTTTGCTTTGTGCGCCCCCTGCAGGGTGAGTGGGGGGTGACGGCCGAGCAGGAAGCGGAGGAGGCCAAGAGAGTGGGGGAGTTCCAGGACACCATACCCAAGATGCGCTCACAGCTGCACATCCTCACACACTATTACCAGGTACCCCTCCCTCTCTCCCTCCCTCCCTCTCTCTCTCTCTGTCTCTGTCTCTCTGTCTCATCCACTTGCATGAATGAGTTTTCTTTGGTAGAAATGAACAGGAAACAAGGCGTAACTCCGCCCCTTTCAGTTTTTGAAAATAGCTTATGTCCCGCATATCTGTGTCATGTTGTTGCTAATGTCATGTGTAACTGTATAATGTATAAAATGTGCTTGTTGTTTCATCTTTCTTTTAATCCTCTTCTACACTTTTCACCCACCTTTCACCTCCCTCCCTCCCTCCCTCCCTCCCTCAGGGCATTGTTCAACAGTTTCTGGTGCTGCTGATGACCAGTCCCGACCAGAGCCTTCGCTTCCTCAGCTTTCGGCTCGACTTCAATGAGCACTACAGGTGTGTGTGTGTGTGTGTGTGTGTGTGTGTGTGTGTGTGTGTGTGTGTGTGTGTGTGTGTGTGTGTGTGTGTGTGTGTGTGTGTGTGTGTGTGTGTGTGTGTGTGTGTGTGTGTGTGTGTGTGTGTGTGCATCTCTCCAGGTATCGACCACAGATTACCAGATCAAACCCTGCCTGGGGAGTTCAGGTTCTGATTCATAATCAATTGTCTCTAATGCTATGCTTGATATGCTACTAAATTGGATTCTAGATAGATCAGATCATAGGGGCCTTTTAAATATGTGTCTCTCTTTTTAATCATAATCGCTGTCTTAATTGTAAGCTTTTATAGTTTTACAGAGTTAATAACTAAATACAATTTATAAATCTGTCAAGGAACCTCACAACTTGACACGCTACTCGATGCTGTTGTAGTCAATGACATCATTTTGGACGTACCTCCTGGCACCTTACAGGCCACCGTAGGACGTCGTTCGAAAGGGAGTGGTTGTGGGGGGGGGGGGCTATTCAGTTGGTCGCAATCTGCAACCTCACCACTAGATGGCACTAAATCCTGCACACTGCTGCTTTAACCTCAACACTGCTTGTTGCAGGGCCAGAGAGCCGAGGCTGCGCGCCTCCCTGGGGACCGCGAGGGGCCGGCGCTCCTCAAACATCTGACACTGTGGCGCTGCCCCGTAGGAGGGGTCTGGCGCTGTAGCAGTCGGCCAGGAAACGATGGAAAGCTTCCTTTCTCTCCCATGAAATGATTTGTGACATCACAAGCGGGGAGGAGGAGCGGGAGGGGGGGGGGGGGGGGGGGGGCACCAAGAAGGACGTCTTCCAGTGCGCTGCGATACTCGGGACGTCCTGAAGTCTAGGGGGGGTGGGGGCGTCTCAGGACGGATTCTTTAGCATCGGACAGTCAAACCATGGAGATTTGTTTGCTTTTTTGCCAAACGCACATTGCTGTCATACGAAAGCTTTGGTTATTTGAATCGTGTTTATCTCAAGGAAACAAACGCTGACATCCAGACTCATTTCAAACTATCGAGTCCCTCAATGACTCCTTTTTAAGAAAGACATTGGAGGTGTAACGAATGACGACCCCCATTCGCCCCATCGCATATTTATGTTGTGAACGTGTCCCAGCACACCTTCTCACCGCCGATCCCTTTCCTCCACCGTTGTGCGCTACCAATGTATGACCAATGAGCGTTGTTCGGGGGCTAGCGGGTCAAAGTGTGACTGGGCACAGTGTTCAGACGTTCTCTTCGGACGTGTGGTGCGGGTTAAGACAATTTTAGCGTCAGAAAATCAAAACCATCAGGACTTCAATTGTAAAGAAAAGAAAACACCAATACCTGTTCATGTTTATTGGTCCAAAATAAACTTCATACAAGAATGATCTGTAGGCACTGAGGTTGTGTGACTTCAGTTTCCAGTACGGCACGGTACACCCCGGGTTCAGGATGGTAACTGTAGCGGTACTTCTACTGGTTTTCTACAAACACTGGCACTGTGAATTTCCGTTTTTTGTGTTTTTTCCCAACCAACGTTAATCAGCGCGAACATTTCCCCACTCAGTGTCACTGTGCTTTCTAGCCTAACGCTATTGGCATCCTGCGCTATTTGTCAAAACGATCATTTTGACAAAATGGCCAAACCCAAACTCGCCATCTTCTGCTTTTTGTCACATAAAACCAAATTCTGCCCTTGGCTCCGATCCGAGGGCAGGTTAAGGCACTTGGTGACCCCTAACCTACCCGACTTTTATTAAAAAGCAACGCAAAAAAACAACAAAACTTGACATGTTAGACTATGTTGCTGCTTTTGAATGGTTTTGAAGCGCCGAGGGGACAACCAGCGCTCTCTAGCTATCGGTCTCCCTCCTGCTGCTGGCTGTCCAACCTGCAGCACACGTCTCATATAGGACAACAGCTTGGCAACGTTGAAGGAAATATAACCCTTTTTTTAAACAGGTTTCACTCCGCATATACAAAGTGTTGTTGTTATTATTGTTATTATTATTATTGTTATTATAATTATTATTATAATAATTAAAAACCTTAACCACTTCATGTATGTTTGTATGTCCTGGCACCCCAACTTCCTCTGGATCCACAGAGCATCCGGTCAATTTTCAAAATAAAAGCCCCTCCTGTTCGAACAGCCACACGTTTGATCCATGTGGTTTATAAGTGGACTTTAACTGTATTAGTTTGGTGTGTAGACTACAACACAACACATTAGGACCGCTGGTGTAGTCCATGGTATAATATATAACTTATTGTTCAGTCAGCATTGCGTATTTCCACCTCTAAATCCTCCCTGATGCGGAGATGCGCACCGTTCAGTAGGATCTGCCAGCCCATTTTTTTCCCTCGGATAGTGAAGCCATGAGCCACGCTACGCGGCCTCTGATTGGCTAGTACTCGCTGCCTTGACTGATTAGATTGGTTCACTGTAGGCATGACGACGAATGAGCCAATCGGAGGCAGAGAAGTGCGGGGCATGCCGAGGTACTTTTTGCTAAAGACAGATTTAGTTTTACAAGTTTACTTTAAATGCCTTTAGGGTTTGTAATGAACCGGTCAGACGAAGCGAGCTATCCAAACATTTCATTTGACAATTTCAAACGTCCTCTTGAATCAACATGAGCCAGCAGCTCAGCTAATGCTAGCGATTATATATATATCTAACGACTTATGCTAAAATAGTGTTTATTTCAAGTTTACAACAGCGCACTTTTGAATTTATCTGATTGGTTTTGATGTGTGGAAGAGAATTTTTTAATCTAAGGTGAAATATGAACAAGGATGCATTGTCAAATTCAGATCTGAAGTATTTTATTTAAATACATGTTCAGAAAATAACTGAAGCGCCATGTTTGCCTCATCTATATTTGACATTCATGCAGGGTGTCTGTGTGACCAGTAATACCTACAAACTGCTCCTGGTTAAGTTAATGTTATAATAGTGGCACACTATAAGGAATAGTTGACTCAACATGCAGTGTCTCTAGTCACTAGTCTGTGGGCCAGGATTGGTTCATTTCATAATCCTTCCTCCCTGAGATCAAGCAGCAGAAATGATGTGACTGAGCAAATACTACTGATGAATGGAGTAGTCTTGCATGTCACTGTTTCTAAAAAAAGGGCAAAAATGTAGTGAGTATAGCCACTTCTCCAGGGACAACTACACATTAGGACACAACACTGAACACTAAAAGCAAACATTTACTTCTTCTTCTCTTGGCATCCTTAATGTTGCATATACCGCCATCTGCTGGACTTTACTTCTTTCTTATTTCCTCTTGTGTTATATTCTTTTAATGAACCCAGTTGAGATGAGACATCGCACCATGCTTCTCCTCCTTCCCTAGATGTTCCCCATTCTGCTATCCTCTTGAAGTTATTCCCTATTCCTTCCTCAACCCTGTCTTTATCATGTCCCTCTCCCTTTCATATCTAGGACATGCAACATGTCTCCCCACATGCACTGACCATGTATATTATATTAAGTGTGTTATTCAGTTTACTGTGCCCTATTCTTATTCTGCCCATGACTACTAGTTCTGTCCTATTATCTCCATAACATCCTACCTCTCCTACTACACTTTGTCATTTATATAAATGTCTCCCTTTTTCCTGGTTCTTCTTCCAATGTTGATTCCACTGGTTGTTTATTTCCTTCCATATTAAACTCTTTCCCTCTGCTTTTGATATTTTTACTTTAATTTCCACCTCTTTCTTCACTGCCTCCTTAACAATGTTGTCTGCTTTTTCATTTCCTTGTACTCCTAAAGGAGCTGGAACCCACACATTATTTCCCTCCCCTGTTAATCTGGATGTTTTAACAGTATTTCATAATATTTCCTGATGTGCCTTTAAGGCCTTTACACACCGTAAAGCCTTTAAACCTCTTAGCCCCGGTTAAACCTCTTCACCCCGGTTAAACCTCTTCTTATCCCCGGTTAAACCTCTTTTTAGGCCCAGTTAAACCTCTTCTTAGTCCCGGTTAAACCTCTTCTTGGGCCCGGTTAAACCTCTTTTTATCCCCAGTTAAACCTCTTCTTAGGCCCGGTTAAACCTCTTCATAGCCCCGGTTAAACCTCTTATTAACCCCGGTTAAACCTCTTCTTAGCCCCGGTTAAACCTCTTCTTCACCCCGGTTAAACCTCTTATCCCAGGTTAAACCTCTTCTTATCCCCGGTTAAACCTCTTATTAACCCCGGTTAAACCTCTTCTTAGCCCCGGTTAAACCTCTTCTTCACCCCGGTTAAACCTCTTATCCCAGGTTAAACCTCTTCTTAACCCAGGTTAAACCTCTTCATAGCCCCGGTTAAACCTCTTATTAACCCCGGTTAAACCTCTTCTTAGCCCCGGTTAAACCTCTTCTTAGCCCCGGTTAAACCTCTTCTTAACCCAGGTTAAACCTCTTATTAACCCCGGTTAATCCTCTTATTAATTTTGAAGCTTTTACGTGTCTTAAAAAACTTCTGGCGTTTGCATTTGCTTCTGCCGTTGGCATCGAACCAAAAACCCATTCAAAAAACCCATTGACTTCGAGACGAGGGAACCGGAAGTGCCAACATGCTAACGGATATCCGGGTTTTAGGACTCATTCCTGCACCACTCTATTCCCTCAATGACCAAAGCTTGACCCAAAGCTTGTTTTTTTTTGTTCTTTCTCCTTTTCCCAATGTGGCGACACAAGTTATGGGGAAATGCATTTTAAGGCAGTATTGATAAATGTAATTGTTGCCATCGCCACCCTGGGAATTTCACCAGGGATTTCTTTGAAATGGACTAACCCAAATGAAGGAAGGCACTGAGGTCCGCTATGCAACGAGGCAGAGACAGCAGTTAATACAAAAATACATTATTTATACACATTTATGTTTTAAAACTAATGTACACAGTGACTCACTGAGGGGAAATAAGGGGAGCCAATCAGTGCTGAGACCTACGGTGGACAGGGGATCCCAGGGACACCACACTACAGCAAATACAAATAACAACCACCACCAACCAAGTGAAACACAAAGGAGACACCGTGACCTGGACACCAACCCACCACCTAGATGATCCACCCTAGACCCAGCACCTGGATGAGACCAGAGAGAGACCAGGTAGACAAGAATAAGCAAAACTCTCAAATGTATGTTTACACACACAGCACTGCAGCACAGCTGACAACTAACCACATGTTGCTACCCCAACACATCTCCGAAGTCTCTTGGATGATCTTCACTGTGCTCTTTTAGCTTGATCCAGTAATAAGCTATAAGCTGTTTCCTTCTGATCCATAATGGCATTTCTCCTGTTTCCCCCTGAAGGCAGAGACCAGGGCCCAGTTTCCAGATAACGATGTACGATACATCTTACGATCCTTCTTACGAATCATCTTTCGAACGATCGTTATTTTTTTCCGTGCGTTTCCCGAAACTCCTCTTAACATGAACGCGCGTGCACAGATCTAACGATCAATCGTAGCCTTGTACCTGTCCACTGACACGGTGCTGAAATACATATTATACCATGGTCTGGGTGAATACTCGATTCTGATTGGCTGGAGGGTGTAGGTTAAAAAGTACACCTACGAAAGACGTTGACGCTATGAAGACGCTATGGCCACGTTGCTTGGCAACGCCTGCATACGGGAGATATTAAATAGTCCGCTCGACTTGTAAAAAAACCAAAAACCTCACGATTTTATCTCTAAAACACATTAAAGTATTATTAATGGATTAAATATTTCTTTCTTTCGTAAGTGACCATGGTATAAGCGGGACAATGCTAGCCTGGCAAGCCAGACCCACATCAGAAAGATGTAAGGTCTGGCTCAGCTCCATTGGCAGTGTGGGCGGGATAAACGGTTGTCTTTCAGGTTCCCTCTGCACGCAATAGGATAGCGCTACAACCAATCAGAGCAACGAAGAAGGTGATGTAGTCATGTCGACGGACATTAGTCCATGGGGAAGTGTTCCGTACGGTGGATTGTGGAAGAATAGTGAAATAAAATGTTAACTTCAAGTCTTGAAGAGTCGGCCAAAGCCGAGTGGAGAGACAGCCGTTCGCCAGCAGCAGCAGCCGTTGTTTACCTCTAACACGGAACCGTCGCAACTCTGTCGTCATTAGGTAGCCCGGCTTCCGACTCCGCCCCTCACGCTGTGATTGGTCTGACAGATTTTGTGTTTCCAGCACAAAAAAGCCGACGGAGCCCTGATAGACCTAGCCTGGCTCCGCCCGCCTACGTACTTCCGCTCAATTTTCATTTCACTTCAGTACTAAGGTCTGGCGGTGCTGTATGTTAGAACGATGTCTTTTCCCTCAAATGTGCCTTCCAATCAGCGAACAGGAGGCGCGGCCTGAGAACAGTGACGTAGAGGTCGTGCGCGAATTTCAGTTATTGAGCGTAAGTACGGAGGCGGGCGGAGGCTAATGCTAATGCTCACTGCATCTGCCGTTTGTATACTGCGCGCAACGTGGTTTCTGGCACATGAAATACGTCACGACCAAACGTTAGCGATTGGTTAAGGCAGATCCAGAGTGGCACTGGGCAGAGCCAATAGGGTTTAAACTTCAACAGCACCCGCCTTCAAGTGAGACATCGTTTGTCTCTACAGCACTGCTAGACCTTTAGTATGAATGAAATGAGTACCAAGGTCTAGTTAGGACTAGGCTAGGATAGACCTACCTAGCTGCCAAATAAATTTGCTGCCGCTAGGGGGGTCTAGATTTCTAGGCTAGGATAATGCCCTTCGAGGTGTCCATTAACAGAACCGTCCTCCGCGGTTCACGCCTCCGCGTCGTCCATTCATTTCTGTTAATATTTAATCAATTAATAATACTTTAATGTGTTTTAGAGTTACAGTCGTGAGTTTTTATTTTATTTTTATAAGTCGAGCGGACTATTTAATATCTCCCGTATGCAGGCGTTGCCAAACAACGCGGCCATAGCGTCTTCATTGCGTCAACGTCTTTCCTAGGTGTACATCAAATATAAGATTATAGAGCTCCGCTCTATAATCTTCAGCCAATCAGAATCGAGTATTCACCAGACCATGGTATAACAGACTAAGCTATACAGCCTATCGTAACTTCAGCGCCAGCAGCTGGACACTCAGTGGTATTGGATGTGTTAACGACGCTCGTAGCGCTACAAGGACAGCTGGAGCTCTCGTTAGCTACGAGCGTCTTAACGACGGTCGTTACGCAACGATGCTTTCGGGAAACGGTGTGAAAACTGTCTGATGGTCGTACGACGAACTTAACGAACCACTTAGGCTAACGATGCTTTCGGGGAACTGGGCCCAGTTCTTATTAATGCTGGAGCTTGAATAATATCTAACTGCTGATCCGTATCCCTATCTCTATTCTAGACCTAGTTAGTGCTACAATTATTTTTTTTGTGTAGCGCACTCAATGTACCGTGATCTGGCCTTCACTAAACAAATGTATTCGCTTTCCATCTATTAGTCAAATAAATAAGGAAATCAAATCCAATTTGTTCAATTTATTGAGCATTTTTTAGAAGGAACACCCGAAATCAGTATGCTGAATCGAAACGAGCTGAAACGAAACCATCCTTTTTGACAAGAATATGAATGAACAGTATTGCAGACTTAAGGCACAAACTGAAATTAGATTAGAATTATTTTATTTTTTTAACCAAGTAAAATCAGCTCCCCATTCTAACCCGGCCAAACATCTCCTAACATTCAATAGTCCCGTTCTTTCCATATAAGTTTACCTTTTTATTTTCACCGATTTTCTCTTTTGAGAAGAACATTACTTTACTTTATATTTAAAACCCCATTCTGCTCCCCATGTTTCCACTATCCTGCAGCTTGTTAACTATACGGTCTATAAGAGGGGATCCCCTCTTCCATAATGCCCCACCATCTGCAAACAGACATCTACGCATTCCTGTTGGTATATTGTCAAATATATCATTTATCATTACTGTAAATAGTGTAGGACTTTCCTGGGACTAACTGTGCGTTCACACCAAAAGCGCACAAAGAGGAAAATGATCCCGGAAGTCATTCATTGTGTATTGGGCGCCAGGCGGACAAAGAGGGAAAAGAGGAATAGGCGGACTCGGGTGGACTAGGCGACTTAGGAGGATAAAAAAGTTAAAAATCCTCCAACTTTATGTAAATGAGCTATGACGCGACTAGGAGGGAAAGGTGGAAAATCCATCGATAGCACTCGGTCAGATCTGTCCCAGAGAACAACCCGCGTAACTACCAAACATTCGTTCCAAGGTGTCGCCTGAAACGCTGATTGCTGCCGTAGCAGAACACCTCTATGATGTCCTCTATGATTTGACAACATTACATTTGGCAAAATCAGTGTTTATTTGGGATGATCATTTCCGTAAATATGATTGGGGAGTAACCCGACGAGGTGTCCATTAACAGAAATGAATGGACGACGCGGAGGCGTGAACCGTCCGACGCGAAGCGGAGGGTTGCTTCCGCGAAGTACCATGGTCACTTACGAAAGAATGAAATATGTAATCAATTAATAATACTTTAATGTGTTTTAGAGTTGAAATCGTGAGTTTATTTTATTTTTGCAAGTCGAGCAGACTATTTAATATCTCCCGTATGCAGGCGTTGCCAAGCAACATGGCCATAGCGTCTTCATAGCGTCAACGTCTTTCCTAGGTGTAAATCAAAGATGGTGTAAATAAACACTTTTTAACCTACACTCTCCAGCCAATCGGAGTAATTCTGTTTTTAATGACTTTATCAAGTAACTTTCCGTGATCAACGGTGTCGGTAACTGGGCTGTGCTACAGCAGTAGTTGCGTGGTGGTGTTTAGCGCGTGTGGTGCGCTGGCCCTTTAAATTAAAAAAAAAAGCAAGAACGAACATTCTGAAGGGGGACAGAAGCGACAAAAGCGACTCAGGTGGAGTGGACAAGGTGGATTCCTCTTTGTGCGCTTTCGGTGTGAACGCACAGTTAGAGAGGTAGAGGGAAGTGTACTCGGCGACCTCTCAGTATCATCGCGTGATCTCGTGATCTCGCGTGGTCTGCAGCGTTATCTGAAGACGACGCCCCAACCTGCGCCATTTTGACGACCCGGGCTGTGTTTCCTGGAGCACGTCTAACGGATTGAGTGTTCAAAGTGCTGGACGTGTATTGCTGT
Organism: Merluccius polli; assembly: GCA_030340625.1. Lineage (NCBI taxonomy): Eukaryota > Metazoa > Chordata > Actinopteri > Gadiformes > Merlucciidae > Merluccius > Merluccius polli. Next base: position 35,166 of record JAOPHQ010002884.1, read on the forward strand.
CGGCGAGCGGACGACGACATGAAGTCCTTGTTGTGGACGTGGTGTCTCCTGGCGGCCGCGGGGGTCCTGGCGGGTAGGTGTTGAGGACCACGCCTCGCTAGCCCACACGCTTGTCTAGACTCCTACTGACTTCCACATGTGAACCAGTCCAGCCTGGTCCAGCTTCCAGAGGACCGCCTTATGGTCCGGTAGGACTTTTATTATAGGACTACTATTATTATTCATCCTATGATATGCGCTGACATCTGGGGAGACGGTTGGAGATGTGGTCCGGTCACCCCGGAGATGACGTCACCCCGGAAATAACTAGAGCAAAACAAAGCGGAACCACTCTGTAGTATATAACTATATAGACTATTACTGTACTACTATGTAGTATCTATATAGACTATTACTGTACTACTATGTAGTATATAACTATATAGACTATTACTGTACTACTATGTAGTATATAACTATATAGACTATTACTGTACTACTATGTAGTATATAACTATATAGACTATTACTGTACTACTATGTAGTATATAACTATATAGACTATTACTGTACTACTATGTAGTATACAACTATATAGACTATTACTGAACTACTATGTAGTATATAACTATATAGACTATTACTGTACTACTATGTAGTATATAACTATATAGACTATTACTGTACTATATAGACTATTACTGTACTACTATGTAGTATATAACTATATAGACTATTACTGTACTACTATGTACTATATAACTATATAGACTATTACTGTACTACTATGTAGTATATAACTATATAGACTATTACTGTACTATATAGACTATTACTGTACTACTATGTAGTATATAACTATATAGACTATTACTGTACTACTATGTAGTATATAACTATATAGACTATTACTGTACTATGTAGTATATAACTATATAGACTATTACTGTACTACTATGTAGTATATAACTATATAGACTATTACTGTACTATATAGACTATTACTGTACTACTATGTAGTATACAACTATATAGACTATTACTGTACTACTATGTAGTATATAACTATATAGACTATTACTGTACTATATAGACTATTACTGTACTACTATGTAGTATATAACTATATAGACTATTACTGTACTACTATGTAGTATATAACTATATAGACTATTACTGTACTACTATGTAGTATATAACTATATAGACTATTACTGTACTATATAGACTATTACTGTACTACTCTGTAGTATATAACTATATAGACTATTACTGTACTACTATGTAGTATATAACTATATAGACTATTACTGTACTACTTTGTAGTATATAACTATATAGACTATTACTGTACTATATAGACTATTACTGTACTACTATGTAGTATATAACTATATAGACTATTACTGTACTACTATGTAGTATATAACTATATAGACTATTACTGTACTACTATGTAGTATATAACTATATAGACTATTACTGTACTATAGACTACTACTGTACTATATAGACTATAACTGTACTACTATGTAGTATATCACTATATAGACTATTACTGTACTATGTAGACTATTACTGTACTACTATGTAGTATATAACTATATAGACTATTACTGTACTACTGTGTAGTATATAACTATATAGACTATTACTGTACTATATAGACTATTACTGTACTACTATGTAGTATATAACTATATAGACTATTACTGTACTACTATGTAGTATATAACTATATAGACTATTATTATATAGTATATAACTACACAGACTATTACTGTATTACTATATAGTATATTACTACATAATATTACTATATAGGATATTATATAGATTATTACTACATAGACTATTACTATACTACTATATAGAATATTATTAAATAGAAAATTATTAAATAGAATATTACTACATGGACTATTACTGTATAGAATATTACAATATAGAATATTACTACAGAATATTACCATTTTACTATAGAATATTATTATATAAAATATTACTATATAGAATATTATTATATAGAATATTACTATATAGAATATCATTATGTAGAATATTATATACTGTTTCCTTAGTTGATACTTTTAACTAAAGTAAGACTGAAATCTGTTTTTGTTTTTGTTAAGCACCACTCGAGGTTTTTAACCTTGAGGGTCAAACGCTCACCTTGGAGCCAGGTGTGACTGTTCAACAACCAATCAAGATCATCAGATGGAAACACAACGGCAACTTGGTGGTCGATTGGAACGGTCCGGACTGGGTGAAATACTATGGGAAATTCGAAGGACGCACAACGTTGGATGAAGAAACCCTGAAGTTAGAAATCAAAGACTTGACCTTGAGTGATGGCGGCACGTTCAGTTTGGAGACGGAAAAGGGGCCGGTCAATTCTTATGAAGTTAAAGTCATTAGTAAGTATGTGTATGCTGGTGTGTGGGTGTGTATCGGTTGGTGGGATGGGAACTATCTCTTGGCCTGAGTCCCCCAAAAATTGGGTTTATCTCATTTTAATGAGCAATAATAAGTCATTAGAATAGAATAGGACTTTACAGCGCTGGGCGGTATGACCAAAAATGTGATTCTGGTGGTTTCAGGTATATCACCGTATTGTTGCAGCAGCTCCCATTGCTGTGACTTTGTTTTGTCCAACACAAGTCAGCCCATACGAACTGCCCTGGTGAGGCGGTTTTCTGCAATAGTGCCCACAAACCAACAAATCCACAAGTTTCTGTTGTTTACACGCCACTGCGCACGCTCATGGACTGGCTACAACATAATGACAACAACACCTTGCGTCATGACAACCTCGCTGATAAAAGATAACCTTAAAGGGCCCCTATTTTACCACCACCATGTGTGATGTTGATGATCACATCATCACACCTGGTGGTAAAATAGGGGCCCTTTAAAGAAGCTATAGGCGATATTTAGCCACTAGATGTCACACTAGAGCACCAAAACAAGTGGGCGTGTTCTTTACCTTAACTCCTCCCCCCTAACGTGGCGTCCCCCCCCCCCCCCCCCCCCCCCCTTTGTGTTGTCTGCAAGTCGATGTGGACCACAGAGCTGCGTGGGAAGACCCAACAATATAAAGTGACCTTTTGTGAATAATGTCAAGTGACCGCGTCAGTACAGTAGGCCACCAAGAGGAGGTCCATCTCCATCTGGGAAAAGCCAGACCAATGTTGACTCTGGTCTCCTCTCTCTGTTTGTCGGAGGCCTTTTTAGCCAAACAACGTGGTTTGTTGGGTGGAGGACGTTCAGGATGGTCGCCTTCAGCTGAACGCTTCCAACTGAACTCCGCCATCACGCTGTTTACAACGCTGTGTGACGTCGCTCTCTATTTAAACGCCGTCACGCTGTTTACAACGCTGTGTGACGTCACTCTCTATTTAAACGCCGGGTTTAAGGGAAGGTGACATGCTACTGGTGATGTAGTGTACTTCCTGTATGCTATACTGGGAGGGTTTAAGGGAAGGTGACACGCTACTGGTGATGTAGTGTACTTCTTGTATGCTATACTGGGAGGGTTTAAGGCAGGCATGGGCAATCTGTTCCACAAAGGGCCGGTGTGGCTGCAGGTTTTTGTTCCAACCAATCAGCAGCACACCAGACTTCACTCATTTAATCAACTGATCTCAGTCTTCAGAGAGCTGATTGGTCAAACTGTGTGCTCTTGGTTGGTTTGAACAAAAACCTGCAGCCACACCGGCCCTTTGTGGAACAGATTGCCCATGCCTGGTTTAAGGGAAGGTGACATGCTACTGGTGATGTAGTGTACTTCTTGTACGCTATACTGGGAGGGTTTAAGGGAAGGTGACATGCTACTGGTGATGTAGTGTACTTCTTGTATGCTATACTGGGAGGGTTTAAGGGAAGGTGACATGCTACTGGTGATGTAGTGTACTTGTATGCTATACTGGGAGGGTTTAAGGGAAGGTGACATGCTACTGGTGATGTAGTGTACTTCTTGTATGCTATACTGGGAGGGTTTAAGGGAAGGTGACATGCTACTGGTGATGTAGTGTACTTCTTGTATGCTATACTGGGAGGGTTTAAGGGAAGGTGACATGCTACTGGTGATGTAGTGTACTTCTTGTATGCTATACTGGGAGGGTTTAAGGGAAGGTGACATGCTACTGGTGATGTAGTGTACTTCTTGTATGCTATACTGGGAGGGTTTAAGGGAAGGTGACATGCTATTGGTGATGTAGTGTACTTCTTGTATGCTATACTGGGAGGGTTTAAGGGAAGGTGACATGCTACTGGTGATGTAGTGTACTTCTTGTATGCTATACTGGGAGGGTTTAAGGGAAGGTGACACGCTACTGGTGATGTAGTGTACTTCTTGTATGCTATACTGGGAGGGTTTAAGGGAAGGTGACATGCTACTGGTGATGTAGTGTACTTCTTGTATGCTATACTGGGAGGGTTTAAGGGAAGGTGACATGCTACTGGTGATGTAGTGTACTTCTTGTATGCGTTTAATGTGAAAACAAGAAACATGCTGTTTAAAAAAAAAATCGGCATTCAAAAATCAATCCAAAAAATCGTGATACTTAAGTGAATCACTTTTTTTCCCCACTCCTGCAGAGAACCCTCCGAAGCCCAAGGCAGTTTTCAAGCCGCTGGTGTGTTCAAATGAACGTCATTGCATGTGTGTCGTGGACCCCAAGGATCTGGGAGTGGTCTTCTACCAATGGAAGATGGATAACGGAGATTGGTTCAACGGTACCGAGCGTCTGAATCTCTCCGTGGCTGATAACCCTCAAGAGGTCTCCTGTAAGGTGATCACCAGGCTGAGTCACAGCGAAGCCAGCAGCCCCACTAAAAATGATTGCCATAAGCTAGGTATGTCACGCTGGTCCGTACTCAAACAGTCATATGGAGGATGCTCAGTCCCGGTCTGAGCTGTGCGATACAGTGCTGCTGTACAGTCGTTTATTTGTTTATGTCCGTCGTCACGGCAACCAGGACAGGGAACCATGACAACGGGGTGAACATCTCTGAACTTTTCAGAGAAGCGCTGCCGACCACAGATTATGTCAACTGTCGAACGAACGTTTAATTTTGGAAAAGAGTCGGTTGTTGCCTATAAAATTTGACAGACTCTACAGTCAGATGCTTTCACAAATCAAAAGTGTAACGTTTGTGTCAGCATAAGCTGCTCATCACTTATGGATGTTGAACAAGAAGTGGTCGCTACGATGTTGAGCTAGGGGCTAACGTGACTAGTCGTCATAGAAAAAAAGCACGCAAACGTCACGTCCCCGTGCCTCCCAGCGCCGCGCCAGCGCATTGCTGCCAGAAAAACACGTCTTGTACGTGTAGAATAGGATTTGAGAAGTTGTAAAAGTTCAGTCTGAACTTTTATATTTGGTTTCATTTTGTTATTCTTAGCAAAAGAAAAACAGAACCCGTTGTCATGGTTCCCTGTCCTGGTTGCCGTGGCGACGGACACAAACAAATAAACGTCTGTACAGCAGCACTGTATCGCACAGCTCAGACGGGACCAATGATGTGTTAACTAGAGCCCGACCGATATGGGATTTTTAAGGCCGATACCGATACAAATATTTGATGATTTAAAAAGCCGATATTCCGATATATCGGCCGATATATATATATTTTAAAAAGAAATTCCGGAAACACGTAACAAAACATAAACAGATTTCCATAACATTAGTTATATGTAGTTATTTATGAGTCCTCGCTAAAATAATAGGATAATGCAGTGAACACACTTCACTGATGGGTCACACCGCGAGCGACATGAGCAGCAGGGGGCGCTGTGGCCGCTGGCTGCTGGCTGCCGTCGCCAGGGGGCGAGGCTTCAAGCAGCACTGCAGACATCAAGTTCGGTTGCGCCCATTGCAATATCAAGTTTGTAGTAGAGCTATTCGGCAGGCCGGCGTGACAAGCATGTTCAAATAACAATTTACACGTTTCCCCTTTTTAGTAATCAAAATAACAGAAATGGAGATAAAGCATTATAAAGTGCAAAACACACTGCCGCCGCAGCGCGTCTATGACACAAGTGCCGCCCGTAGCACCCATAGGAATATAGTCGTCTCCAGAGCAGAAGGAAAACTAAAGAAAAGGAAAAAGCGCCTTTTCGGCGGCACTTGATGCGCGGCGACGCTGTGAAATAGGACAGTGGCGTGAAGTGTAGCGGGTTGCTGCTTCGCGCCGCCTCCGCTCATTTGCATAAAGTTAAACTAATTTCAACTCTCCGCGTCGCGCTGGACGCTGGCGTCGCGTTGCTCGCTGCCGCCGTCACGGCGCTCGCTGCCGCTCCTCGTCGGCAGCGCTCATTGAAAATGAAGGACTGCCGGCCGCTTTTGCTGCTTATGTCGCTCGCGGTCGTGGGTAAACTCGTTCGCTCTGCCGACTCTGGCTGGATCAGCTGGTTGTAGGGTTTGTGGCGTTATAACATGGTTGAAGGTTTTTTTTTAAATATTCATTTATCGGCCATTATAAATGCCGATACCGATAGTTTGGAAAATGCCTAATATCGGCCGATAATATCGGCCCGCCGATATATCGGTCGGGCTCTAGTGTTAACACTGTGTTAGCATGTTGTTACCGTGATGTGTGTTAACGCTGTGTGTTAGCATGTTGTTGCCATGATGTGTGTTAACATTGTGTGTGTGTTAGCATGTTGTTGCCGTGATGTGTGTCACGTGTGTGTGTGTTAGCATGTTGTTGTCGTGACAGTCAGTTTATGTTCACACATTTCCATTTTATTTCCTTGCAGCTCCGGCTGAGACAGCTACCATCGTAGTGATAGTAATAATAGTATTAGTAGCAGCAGCAGTAGGAGTAGGAGTTGCTGTTTTCCTGGTCTGGAGGCGTAAGTATCCATTTAATCAACTTGTTCTCTATACAGGCAGATATAGAGATATAGATATAGAGAAATATATAGATATGGATATAGTTAGAGATATAGAGATGTGTATATATATATATATGGATATAGTTATAGATATAAAGATATGGATATAGTTATAGAGATATATAGATATGGATATAGAGATATATAGATATAGTTATAGAGATATATAGATATGGATATAGAGATAGAGATATATAGATATAGTTATAGAGATAGAGATATATAGAGATAGAGATATATAGTTATAGAGATAGAGATATATAGATATCGATATAGTTATAGAGATATATAGATATGGTTATAGAGATAGAGATATATAGATATAGAGATAGAGATATATAGATATGGATATAGAGATAGAGATATATAGTTATAGAGATAGAGATATATAGATATCGATATAGTTATAGAGATATATAGATATGGATATAGTTATAGAGATATATAGATATGGATATAGTTATAGAGATAGAGATGTATAGATACGGATATAGTTATAGAGATGGAGATGTATAGATATGGATATAGTTAGAGATATATAGATATGGATATAGTTAGAGATATATAGATATGGATATAGTTATATAGAGATATATAGATATGGATATAGTTATAGAGATATAGAGATATGGATATAGTTATAGAGATAGAGATGTATAGATACGGATATAGTTATAGAGATGGAGATGTATAGATATGGATATAGTTAGAGATATATAGATATGGATATAGTTATATAGAGATATATAGATATGGATATAGTTATAGAGATATATGGATATAGAGATAGAGATATATAGATATGGATATAGTTATAGAGATAGAGATATATAGATATGGATATAATTAGAGATATAGAGATGTGTATATATATATATATATGGATATAGTTATAGATATAAATATATGGATATAGTTATATAGAGATATATAGATATGGATATAGAGATATATAGATATAGTTATAGAGATAGAGATATATAGATATGGATATAGAGATAGAGATATATAGATATAGTTATAGAGATAGAGATATATAGATATGGATATAGAGATAGAGATATATAGATATAGTTATAGAGATATAGATATATAGATATATAGATATGGTTATAGAGATAGAGTTATATATATATATAGTTATAGAGATAGAGATATATAGATATGGATATAGAGATAGAGATATATAGTTATAGAGATAGAGATATATAGATATCGATATAGTTATAGAGATATATAGATATGGATATAGTTATAGAGATATATTGATATGGATATAGTTATAGAGATATATTGATATGGATATAGTTATAGAGATAGAGATGTATAGATACGGATATAGTTATAGAGATGGAGATGTATAGATATGGATATAGTTAGAGATATATAGATATGGATATAGTTATATAGAGATATATATAGATATGGATATAGTTATAGAGATATATGGATATAGTTATAGAGATAGAGATATATAGATATGGATATAGTTATAGAGATAGAGATATAGATATGGATATAGTTATAGAGATATATAGATATGGATATAGTTATAGAGATAGAGATATATAGATATGGATATAGTTATAGAGATATATAGATATGGATATAGTTATAGAGATATATAGATATGGATATAGTTATAGAGATATAGGTAGATAGATATTGATAGAGATGTATAGATACATAGACATATATCACCACTTCACCACTCTATGAGCGACAACAGATTATGATTTGTTTATTGAATCATTTATTCGGCTCCGCCAACACAAATATGTCCTCAACTGGACCGGACATTTTCCTTCCCACTAGCTTGCTACTTTGCGTAGGGCTACACGTTAGCGCAGGCCAGCTTCTTGGTATCATGTACATTTATCTGGATGCTTATCAGCACTCATGGAGGATGCCTCTTCAAATCAAATGACTCAGTCATAACTGTTGATATATATAGATATAGAGATAAATATAGAGATATATAGATGCAGATACAGATATTAGGGCTGCAACGATTAGTCGATAGACCGAAAATGAATCGAATCAGATTTTTATAATCCATTAATCGTCAGTCATTTATCATCTACTAATACCAAAGATTTGCCATTTGATGCTTCAGAAATTCAAATGTTTGGTTCATGGATCATTATGAAATGAATACTTTAGTTTTTCTTGGCTGCTTGTCAGATAAAGCAAATTTAAGACATCACTTGTGACGGCGTTTGCTATTTCAATGGCGTTGAGTACTTGAACACTGCATCTTTTGTTACTGAAGTGTTGGCAGTGTCACCAGTATTGACCTGGGCTTTCTTCCTGATCCAGGTCCACAACATCCCTTGTCCCAGAGACTTCGTGGTCTGATGGATCAATGTGAGTGTTTTGTTGCAGATCTATATTTATTTGTTTGTATCTACACTAGGGATGTCCGATATTGGCTTTTTTACCGATAACCGATAACCGATATTGTTCAACTCTTAATTTCCGATACCGATATCAACCGATACCGATATATGCGGCCACGTGAAACCTCCGCTTTACACTCATTGCAAACCGCAATAGGCTTTATGCCGAGCGGAAGTGTGGAAGTGTGGATTAATAAATAATAACAAAACAGCGGTAAAAGCTAGCGTGTGTGTCCGGGAGAGGGCTGCTCTCCTCGGACACATTACTCTGAAGCCCCGGTGACGGTCTGGAAGTGTGGATTAATAAATAAAAACAAAACAGCGGTAAAAGCTAGCGTGTGTCCGGGAGAGGGCTGCTCTCCTCGGACACATTACTCTGAAGCCCCGGTGACGGTCTGGAAGTGTGGATTAATAAATAAAATAATGTGAGCGGTACAGCGGACTTGAACCGGTTGTGATGAGACTGTTTCGCAGAATGCGTTAGTATGTTGCGCTGACCCCTATTTTACTATTCAACGTAGAAACTTTGAAATAATTCCAAACCACCGACATAACTACAGCTACAACTAGCGTCCCGCTACACGGCCGCACATGCCCAGGCTTGTTATTGAGACGGCACGGCGCGTTTGATGATGTCATCAAACCACGTCCTCACTTGAAACATAACAGATGTCTGAAATTATTTCAAAATCGATTTCGGTATTGGTTAAAAAACCGATACCGATATTTTCCGATATTGATTTTTTATGCCAATATCGGCCGATAATATCGGTGGGCCGATAATATCGGACATCCCTAATCTACACCATATGCATATGAGTGGTTCTCAAATGGGGGTACTTTGAGGGATGGCAGGGGGTACTTGGGAACATTTCAAGAAATGTTTTAATATTGGTTATGAACAATTGTAGAATAATTCCACCTTAATACAATTAATTCAATCTGAATACCTCCTTAACAAAATGAAGTAAATCTGAGTACTAACAAGTACACGTTTGCTAAATCTTTCCGATGACAAAATCCTAAGTGAAGCACAAGCTCATGTTTTTCACGTAACTTGATGTATTTGCTCCCCCCATGTAATGTAACATGCACATACATTATTCAGTCATTTAAATCTTTTTCACCTTTGTGCCGATGAAAGGGGTACTTGGTACATTAGTAAAAATAATTTGAGAACTACAAATGCTGAATCCCATTCATCTTATTCTGTTGTTTCTCCTCAGGTTTTAAAAAGCAATCAGACCCAGGTCAGTCGCCATAGAAATGCTGAACGCATGAATAATCATTGTGATTTTAAACTAGAAAAAAATGTACAAATTGTTGAAATATTATTCTACTGTTGCTAAAATATCTTGTTTTCAGATCAACCAACACCAGCGGAAGGCGTCCCATTAAACGGTCAGTCTCATGTTTAAGAGAGCATAGTGGAGGTGACCGGGCTCAAGTTAGTTTCATATTCAACATTTAATTGATTTGGGCAGTCGGCAAGGTCATTCATCCTCGTAACCAAAGAAAAACAACACACAAACATGAATGAACGAATGACACGCACACAGTAGATACAAGAATCATTCAATAAGGTCATATGTCAAAGAAAACGTTTCGGTATTATTACCTGCCTGTTGGACGTTGATCCAGTTACCTTCTTCCGGTTCACTCATTAATAAGTCACTCTTGATTCAGATTTGGATATAAAATACTTTGTTGAATACAATTTGTTGAGTCATCCAAATGTGGAAATTAACTTATAATGTGAACAAGTATTTTAGGTTCATTGGCTTCATGCGTTTGTGTCTCTCACAGGCGAGCTGAAAGAAAATTCTGCTGTCCACGAATCTGCCGCCGTCTGATTGACCAATACGTTGAACCTTGACTGGACTGCAGACGACCACGCCCCATCACGTTCAACAAAATGACCACGCCCCCTCACGCTCAACAAAATGACCACACCCCCTAGCGCTCAACAAAATGACCACGCTCCCTAGCGTGTGAAAAAACAATGAGGTCCCCCTACTCACCGAAATCACCTGTAAATGATCCAAGCAAAGATCGGACAAACGGATCTGGGACGACGTACGCGTGGTCGTAGCTGAACAATGTTTTCAGATGTAAAGTGATTTTTTTAATGTATATTTTAGTGTGCTATTATGTTTTATATTGTTTTGTTATCCTGCGCCACCACTGACTGTAGTGGAGGTAGCTAGCTTCCTCCATCTTCTGTGCGGTGTCCTTGTAAAATAGTGTCGGGGTGGGGGGGGGGGGACTTGTTTTGGTGGGACATTTGAATGTCATAATGGCTAAATCCCTGCACAAGAAAACGCCACATGAAACAGTATAACTGCTCATTTCCACCGGGGACGTGAGCGTCGCGTTACGACTGCGTCGCGGTCACCGCTGCTGATCGCTGCCACTCTAGTCAATGAAAGCATTTCCACCGGGCGCGCTGCGTAACGTCTCAGCAGCGTCCCAGGAGCAGCGCGCCGCAGCCGCAACGCTATCTTTACGTAGCGTTCTATTTTTGACGCGAGCCGCTGCTGAACCGCATCAATTTCAACAGAGCAGATCGACCGGGCAGGAAGTGAAATAGTAAAAGCCATAGAGCATCCGGTCAGTTTTCAAAATAAAACCACCCTCCCGATCGAACACGGCCACAAATCGTTGTCGTTTGACTGTCTATAGGCTACAGCACAACACATTAGGACATAACAATAAACAACACTAAACACAATTAAACCAGACAGAAAAGTAAACATTTACTATATAGCCTACCAACTCATGGTAGAAGCACACAAATCTAGGAAACACGACCAAATCAACAGCAAATCAACTTCTGACAGACAAAGCAACTGCAAGTCAACTTCGGAAAGGCAAAGTAACCTTTTATTTGTTTGTTCTATTTTGACATCCACAAATTATCGCGTGGTCTCCTGATTCTCGCGTGGTCTTGTAGTTCTCGCGTGATCCCGCGAATCCAGCCGCCACGCAGCGCTACGCTGCCGTTACGCGTCCGGTGGAAATTGACGCAGGGCAGAGGACGCAGCCGTAACGCGACGCTCACGTCCCCGGTGGAAATCCGGTGTAAGACGTACATCAACTGTGATTGGACATTTTCAGCGTTGCGGTGGCTAGCTCGGAGGTCAATGACGTCACAGTTGTAACGTCACAAACAGGTCGATTTTTTTAAATGCTTGCAGTTAGGCCTATCGGCAGCTTTTAATATTAACTAACTCTGGTAAAAACAATGCATAGTTTCCCATAACATCTAATTGTTAAACGAAATGTTTGAACGACTCAATCTGTATTTGGGGTAATCTGATTTAAAGTGGTAATCTTAGATTTCCATGTAAATACACGTCCACTTATCGCCAAGGGCGTCGCCAAAGAGACTGAAACGGGAACCTTCGACATTGCCACTTTAAGATAATGCTCTGAATTGCTGATTATTTATTAAAGGGTTGACGACTGGAAGTGCTTCATGCCTGCATCGTTCAGCATGAACCAGTCTTCACTTCCTCATGTATAGATTTTTTTTGTGTTAAAGGTACACTGTGTAAAATGTAGTGGCATCTAGCGGTGCGGTTGCAGATTACAAGCAACTGAATTTTCTAACTAAAAAACACTTTCAGATGCCATAAACTGCTCTAGAGATGTGATTATTATAATCCACCGCCACAGTAGTGCTATGCTGCTCTAAATGTCACATTGAGTTTAGAAGAGGGATCCACTACCATGTACTGTTGTAGAGCTAGCGGTTTACACTTCCAAACAAACTTTGAATGAACAGTGGCTAGCTAGTAGTTGCTAGGCAGACCACTCAATGGACCCTTTTCACAGTAGGAACAACACAGGTGTGTAATCAGACAACAGACTGGGAAACTGTTTCCTTGGGGACAGGGCTATAATGCATATCTTTACAGACGACACTAGTGTATAAAGCTGTGTTTCCTCGGGGACAGGGCTATAATGCATATCTTTACAGATGACACTAGTGTATAAAGCTGTGTTTTCTCGGGGACAGGGCTATAATGCATATCTTTACAGACGACACTAGTGTATAAAGCTGTGTTTCCTCGGGGACAGGGCTATAATGCATATCTTTACAGACGACACTAGTGTATAAAGCTGTGTTTCCTCGGGGACAGGGCTATAATGCATATCTTTACAGACGACACTAGTGTATAAAGCTGTGTTTCCTCGGGGACAGGGCTATAATGCATATCTTTACAGACGACACTAGTGTATAAAGCTGTGTTTCCTCGGGGACAGGGCTATAATGCATATCTTTACAGACGACACTAGTGTATAAAGCTGTGTTTCCTCGGGGACAGGGCTATAATGCATATCTTTACAGACGACACTAGTGTATAAAGCTGTGTTTCCTCGGGGACAGGGCTATAATGCATATCTTTACAGACGACACTAGTGTATAAAGCTGTGTTTCCTCGGGGACAGGGCTATAATGCATATCTTTACAGACGACACTAGTGTATAAAGCTGTGTTTCCTCGGGGACAGGGCTATAATGCATATCTTTACAGACGACACTAGTGTATAAAGCTGTGTTTCCTCGGGGACAGGGCTATAATGCATATCTTTACAGACGACACTAGTGTATAAAGCTGTGTTTCCTTGGGGACAGGGCTATAATGCATATCTTTACAGACGACACTAGTGTATAAAGCTGTGTTTCCTCGGGGACAGGGCTATAATGCATATCTTTACAGACGACAGTGTATAAAGCTGTGTTTCCTCGGGGACAGGGCTATAATGCATATCTTTACAGATGACACTAGTGTATAAAGCTGTGTTTTCTCGGGGACAGGGCTATAATGCATATCTTTACAGACGACACTAGTGTATAAAGCTGTGTTTCCTCGGGGACAGGGCTATAATGCATATCTTTACAGACGACACTAGTGTATAAAGCTGTGTTTTCTCGGGGACAGGGCTATAATGCATATCTTTACAGACGACACTAGTGTATAAAGCTGTGTTTTCTCGGGGACAGGGCTATAATGCATATCTTTACAGACGACACTAGTGTATAAAGCTGTGTTTTCTCGGGGACAGGGCTATAATGCATATCTTTACAGACGACACTAGTGTATAAAGCTGTGTTTCCTCGGGGACAGGGCTATAATGCATATCTTTACAGACGACACTAGTGTATAAAGCTGTGTTTCCTCGGGGACAGGGCTATAATGCATATCTTTACAGACGACACTAGTGTATAAAGCTGTGTTTCCTCGGGGACAGGGCTATAATGCATATCTTTACAGACGACACTAGTGTATAAAGCTGTGTTTCCTCGGGGACAGGGCTATAATGCATATCTTTACAGACGACACTAGTGTATAAAGCTGTGTTTCCTCGGGGACAGGGCTATAATGCATATCTTTACAGACGACAGTGTATAAAGCTGTGTTTCCTCGGGGACAGGGCTATAATGCGTATCTCATGTCAACTCTGCTCTGTTCAACTGAGTTCAGTGCGCTTGAATCCATCCCAGAGTGCAACGCGGTGTTTACATGATGACGTGATCGCACCGCCAGGCCCGTGGCGGCGCAGGCGCAGTAGGGATCTTTCGTCCAGTTTACTTTCGGTTTCGACGGAAGTCCAGAATGACGCCACAACCCAGCGCCATTTTGACTCGTGTATTGCTGTCGGCGAGCGGACGACGACATGAAGTCCTTGTTGTGGACGTGGTGTCTCCTGGCGGCCGCGGGGGTCCTGGCGGGTAGGTGTTGAGGACCACGCCTCGCTAGCCCACACGCTTGTCTAGACTCCTACTGACTTCCACATGTGAACCAGTCCAGCCTGGTCCAGCTTCCAGAGGACCGCCTTATGGTCCTGTAGGACTTTTGTTATAGGACTACTATTATTATATATGATATTATTATTGGTCTGTAAGGTCCGCTAAGCAAACGCCGTAAAGACTAGAAAAGCTGCGCTGGTTAAAATAGAAGCGCCCCGTCATAATGTAGAATCCCTCAATAGTTTATTGATTATAGGTCTGGGTCCGGACCGGGTCCTGTTACTGACCTCTGATATAGACTATTAGTACTACTATGTAGTATATAACTATATAGACCATTACTGTATTATTATATAGTATATTACTCGATAGACTATTACTGTATTACTTTATAGTATATTACTACATAGACTATTACTATATAGAATAGTATTTACTGTAACTAATATAGAATATTACTACATAGACCAGTACTGTATTACTATGTAGAATATTACTATATAGAATATTACTACATAGACCAGGGGTCCAGAAGCGCCCCCCCCCCTCGGTCGTCGGTCCCTGCTGTATAGCCGGTAATCGCGCCCCCCGTCGGTCGTAGGTCCGGGGTGGATTACGATCGCGTATTACTAGATAGACTATTACTGTATTACTTTATAGTATATTACTACATAGACTATTACTATATAGAATAGTATTTACTGTATAACTATATAGAATATTACTACATAGACTAGTAGGCTTACTGTATTACTATGTAGAATATTACTATGTAGTAGAATATTACTATATAGAATATTTCATAGACTATTACTGTATTACTATATAGAATATTACTATATAGAATATTACTATATAGAATATTACTGTATTACTATATAGTCAGCACACATACGTCTCCAAGACGTCTGGAAAAGATCTGAACAGCTTAATTACATCGCGTTCCATTTAGAACGTCTTATTTTGATCTTACAAACAGCGGCAGCATCTCACTGTCAATGCGTGTCGTAGTTCTACATCTACTGGAGATCTTAATGTCTTATTTTGATCTTGCAAATGTCACCGTCAAGATGCATTTGAGTTCTACGTCTGCTGGAAATCTTAATATCTAAAATACGCTTTATACGTCATCTGCACCGTCTTACCTTCAAAGGGTTGTCATTTGACAGCAGCACTTCGCACATATGAAATGCAAGTCCTAGCTAACGATTTGATGTAACACATCCTAGCAAGTCTGAATGGATATAAGCAAGCACACATCCTGAATGCTATACCAGTTTAACATGGCAAAATCAATTGTGCAGGCTATAGCAAAGTATTCAGTGATTTTAACTCTTGCAAAACAGCCAATATCACCATACAATCATGACAAACAATCTAATGTAAATCTAGAGTATCAGTGATTCCTACCATTTTTTAAAATAGTTGTTTGTAAGTGTATGCAAGTAGCTTATAAAGGCCATGGTTTTTCATAGATGCTTATGACAATATTTACACAGCAAACAATTCAAACATATTTTTATTATTTTACAGTTCATTAAAAAAAAAACATTACACATTAATCACAAACATTTGTTAAACACAGCATAGACATTTGCCAAGACTCTTTTAGCCACACGTCACAGTTTTTTTAATTGTGGGACCTCCACTCTGGGACAGGAAATTGATCTGAAACAGAACCTTAAAAGCAGCTTTAAAACAACTGAGGGAATATTATGTTATGAAGTGTTTCGCTGTTCTGCATGACTGCACCAGTAGCTATCTGCTCCGGATTGCCAGGTTGGCAGTATTTAGAGTGCACTAAAGATTGGATGACAAACACCATCTTCCTTCAACCTGGGAGGATCATACACGTTAACTATTTTCTAGGTCTCCTTAGTGTAATTTATTTTTATTGTCAGGGTTTCAGAGGTTGTTCTCAAGCCTGTCAAGGTCATCGATAGTTTGAAGGGGAAATGGAAAGGAGTCTTCCTCCAGTTGTGGTCGACCCCTTCCTACATCAGGGATGTGATTGGCAAATGTCAAAAAGCAGGAAAAATATGTAGCACATAATGTGGAGTGCCCACCCTCCCTCCCAATAAAGTTATAATTTATACTACATTATTTAGTATAGGCCTGATGATCAATCTGTCTGCTTTCACTTTCAATGAAATCCAATACTGAACGGATTGCTTTGCGGAGTGATAGAAAGACGTGAATCAGAAGCACAAAACCTGTTTCCATACACAAA
The DNA here is from genome assembly GCA_030340625.1 of Merluccius polli. NCBI lineage: Eukaryota > Metazoa > Chordata > Actinopteri > Gadiformes > Merlucciidae > Merluccius > Merluccius polli. Next base: position 52,432 of record JAOPHQ010002884.1, read on the forward strand.
ACGAAGCCACTGCAGCATGCTCACCAAGTAGCTAACTTTAAACATAGCCTGATTATTAGTGTTTGTTTGTCGTTTGTCAACATACATGGCATTATAATGTGAATTTCTACAAAGTAGGATGCTGTCTTTTGCACCCAGGCAGTAACCTAAACTTGGCAAACATCCCAGTTGTCAGATTTGATCTGATGGTTACTTATTCCCTTGTATCCATACTTATTGACTATGCGTTTGTCATGATTTTCAAGGATTTTTCAGGCTTCCCAAACTGATAGGCTACAGTGTTTGTGGACGCAGATTGGATTTGATCCGGAGCCCCGTATCGAAACTGATTCGGTGTAGTGTAGCAGAGGCCTGATCAAGGCATGTCTAAATTCAGTCCTTTCAAAGTTGACAAAGTAGGCAAGTAAGTTACTTTGCAGTAGCTTCGGTGTCATCAAAGATACGGGAGGGATTGAGCGTGCGTCAGGTCTTTCAAAGGTTGTGCTGTGCTATTGATTTGCGGTGGTCACGTCAAGAGCTTGTAAGTCGAGACATCATAGCCAAACGTCTGCTGGTTCTCCTATTGTTCAGCAGGCAAGCCTTAGAATATCTGATGGGGAACAGGGAAAGAACAATAAAATCCTTACAAAAGGCAATTGTTTATTTAAAAAAAAAGAATAGTTTATTAACTACATGACCAGATTTATTACCATTAATAATAATGAAAATTGCATTTCATGTACTCCCAATACCATTGTTATATAGTCTTTATCTCTGTAAAAGTCTTTTTTTATAGCTATTTTTTAAAATAAGATTCTTGTAGTGTCTGATCATGTTCATACCTATATCTCCATACAGCTGAAGAACCTGCCATTGCTTGATTCTGGTGTCGTCAAGTTGATGAACTGTTGACCCAAGGCAGTCCTTCACTGAAGCCGCAGGTGGTGGAATCCTCTAGTAGGGGTCAGAGTGCAGCTGCAGATACCACAGAAATGTATTTGATGCCATTAGATTAAAAGGTCTCTGGAATCCAGCGCTACTGCTGGGGCTGGTTCATACAGTATTTCTTAGATCTACTTTGATTTTCAAGAGTAATACAAGTTTGAGATATGACAAATACCAGAGCTGCATTAAAACCTGTTATGGAACAGTGGGTCTTCCGCAGCACACCTACCCCATCCCCCCAAAATTCTAAATCAATTGTACAATTGAATGCACCATATTGCTATGTAGCATAGTAATATTATACACCATTTGCAAGCTTGGACTCTCGGGAATCCATATGACTACCTTTTTCATGTACAATCTGTACAGTGCTTTACATTGTCAGATTAATCTTATCAAGTCTCAATTAAAATATGTGGGTAGCCTAGTACATACCTGCCCACTCCTGGGAATACTACATTTGTGTGCGTCTTCCTTCCAATATATCTCCCTCTCTCTAGAAAACACTGGATATCTTCATAAGAAAAGAATTAAGAATTAATCTCAATCTGACCCGCGAGGGCTCTAGTTCGACTCTGGGTAATGATACTCGTTACTTGGTTACCTTAAGGCTTGTGGTAAAAAAAGCTGAACAAAAACCTATCTATATAAGGCTAGGCCATGAAAATGTGATGGGAGTCAGTAGTACAAACATAGCCCTGTGCCACCATTATTTCAAGCAAGTTTCAAAGACCATCATTTAAAGGAGCTATATGTAAGAAATGTACTCAAAGTAATCATAAAATGACCCTAATATGTCAATAGACATTGAGGAATCATGTTAATTTCAAGTATTTATGTCAGACATAATAGTAGTCCAGCCAGAATATTTAATTTCAAACGCAATATTTCTGTGCCGTAAAACTGTTTTGTTTGCATTTTGTGTTTTGGTCTGTTGCTCCACCTTCTGCCTAGCGTCCAATCGCGAAGTCCCTACTGTGTCGCCATCCGGGTTGCCAGATAGGTTGAGCTGCAGCCATTTACTGTATAAGGAAGGCTGCAGCTACAAATGTTTCGGGTCAGAAATGTCTGACGTTACTAAATGCATTCGTGAACATGTTTACATTGCACTATTAGTCTACCAAATATATTTTAGTTGGGTAATGAAAATGGTCCATGTTTCCACTGGAGTGAGCTATTGCAGTATATCTTTAGAATTATATTTGGCTTATCGCCATTATTCAGTTTTTGCTAGAAAAACATGTTTGAAGCGAATCATTGCGTCGTTGCCTCATGGGCGTTTTCACGAAGTCAGTATCGTTTGCTCAATGACTGTGTAAGGATTTCACACCATTGAGGGCCATTTACTGCACACCGACTGCAGTGTGGATGATAATAAAACAGCGGTCAGAGCTGGCGTGTGTGTCCGTTGGGGGCTGCTCTATTCGGACACATTACTATGAAGCCCCGGTGACGGTGTCGGAGTGCGGATGATAAAACAGCGGTAACGTGTGTGTGTCCGAGAGGGCTGCTCTATTCGGACACATTACTATGAAGCCCCGGTGACGGTGATGCAGCTGGTCAATATTATCAGGGATCTATGCAAGGCAAGTGTATTTGTATAGCACACTTCATACACAGAGGCAATTCTATGTTCTTTACCTAAATAAAAGCAAAGAACAGTATGTAAAACACTTGTCATGGTTGCTCCTTCTAGTAGACGCAGTGTTGTGTTGAGTAATCCGGGAACGGGAAACTGGCAACCGCTACTCTGGGGGGGGAGGGGGAGGGAGTACCACGCTGTACAGTATTTACAACGTGGTTGCAATAACAGTTTTGGCCAGAGAGGGCGCAATCCTACATATAGTTCCTTTAAAGAAGCACTATGCAACTCGTTTATCAAAAATAACCTTAACCATGCAGGTTGAGAGTCGTTCTGATCGTTCTACAACACTTTCTGGGTTGTTTGGTGGGTGTTTCATCTCCCCCTGTTGGGTCCCCGCGGAAAAACAGAACATGCAACTTCATGTGGCCGTCCCGGCCACTTACGGATGTGACGCAGCGGAAGTATCCAATCGCGCCTCGAAAATGTAGTTTCACTGCTTTACGGTAGACCTGGGCGGGGGTGCTAAACATGGGTCCGGCTGAATATAAAGAGTCAGTTGCAAGGCAATTCTGGATCAATCGACAAATCCACTATGGATCCATCAAGACCCAAGAGGGGAAGGTCGGAGGAATCGAAGAATAAGAGAAAGGATTATGATAAACAAAGAAACCAGACACGAGTGAACATAGGGCGAGCTTATGCGGAATGGCGTCAACTGAGAGACTCGGAAGAATGCAAAACGGACGCCGACTTGGCTGTCTTGCTGCTGAAATTGTAAGTAGCCTACCCTTGGGTGAACTTCGTTTTTGTAATGTGGTTTGAGAGTCTGTTGAACAATGTGTTTTGCTCGACCGTTTTATTGTGAGCCCTGTATGTGTTTAGCTTGGTTGCTTCATGGCTAGCTTGCTAGCTAGTGAGGGTTTATCCTAGTGACTTGCTACCACACATGTTTGTTTGCGGTCCGAATCCAGGTTCTCGTTGTGTATTACTATTTATTTATCGAAGTGGGGGGTGGGGGGCGTTGTCAATGAGTTTTTACGACAGTGTTGTAGGCCTATTCCGAAGCTGCAGGGGGAGCTCTATAGTGAGAAATGCGAGCCCAATTCCGGCGAAAACCCAGAAACAGCGGAGGAATAACCGAGTTGCATAGCGCACCTTTAAATGAACTCCATAGGCCTATATAATTAGACTATGAAAATGTGAAGCAGAATATGTCAGTAGTTAATCAACATTCACAAAGAAACCTATTTTGAGAATTAAGGCTGTGTTTGCTCTAACTTTATACAAAAGATTGTGATTGGTCAACTCGCCCAGTGTGTTCAACCCGAAATAAGTCAAATAACCATTCCAACGATTCCGAAGTTGATCATTCAAGGCAAATTAGGCTAAAAAAACTTGCATAGTTCACCTTTAAGATAGATGGTCAGAAAGGTATATGACTCACCTGAAGATCTGAGCAACAGCTGAACCATGTCATCATACAGGATGAGTGTGGTGGGCTTCTGAAGAAGGTAGTACAGGCTGAGAGCGAGAGAGAAAAAGGACAGACAAAATGATTTGTTAGAATAATACTAGCACTAAAACAGATTATTATCGTCATCATTCATATACTGTATTATTGATTAGAAAAAAAGGGCAAACTTTAAGAACCTATACTGCTGAGAGTCACATAATGTGAAGTTATAATCAACCTTCAATCAGTGCAAAGACAAAGCAGATGCAGCAGTTGGGTTGGAAATGTCTGCTTTTCATCCACTCGATGGTCATTCTGTGTAGGGTATGACATGATAGTAGCCTATACAGAAGTGAAAAGTGTATCAAATAATATACAAGTATATTAAATCAAATATATTTAAATGAGACTAAAGTTGCCTAGGCCTATATGTTAACAGACTAGTGTTTCTGGCTAAAAACATTCAAGAGATATTAGCAGCCCTACCAGCATGTTGACTTAAATTTTATTCTGTCTTACATTTTAGTTAACTTATATATGTTAGACAACTTATTGCAAAACTCATCTAATGAATTTATGAGTTGCAAAACAAACCAACCAGGAAGTTTCAAATACACCTACATACCTACAAGATTGACGACAGACTGGAAGATGCCAGTTTGGACCCAGAGATTCCATACAACGTGTAAGTACTCATGCAAGTTCATGTATGCCATTATTTAAAGGTTGCTGTGAGCTTATTATAGCAGCTTAATAGAGCTAATGCTGCAACGGCTAATCATTTCATACAATTAATGAGCTTCAACAATGTCACAGTCTGACTTTCTAGTTGTATATCCATGCGGACCAATCAGTCATATTATGTTATAGGATTCATGACGTTGCTGACATGAGATGCACGAGCCGTCGCGTGCTTGTCAACCAGCCGTCCATAAATAGCCTGGACGACCGTCAATCTGTGCAGGTGTTGGCGGTTTACAGAGCGAGAGATTGATAGCGAGAGATAGCGATAGATTCATTTATAGTTTTCATATAGTATAGTTGAGTTTATAGTTTAGTATATAGATAGATAGATAGTTAGATAGATAGATACATAGATAGTTAGATATATAGATAGTTTAGATTACCTTTTCACCCTTTACGTGTTTGTTTGTTTTGTTCGTTTGTATATTTTTATAATATTTGTTTATCTGTTAGTTTAAAATAGTTTAGTTTAATTAAATATATAGTGTAGATTAGGTTATAGTAGGTAGCTTTTTTTTGTTTAGTTCGTCTTGAAGACCTAAAAGGTGAGTGACGGTGGCGATAACGAAGCGCTAGGCTAGCTAAAGTTAAAGTTAGCAGTTAAAGTCAACCGTCTTTGATGCGCGAGCACTAGCAGTTAAAGTCAACCGTCTTTGATGCGCGAGCACTAGCAGTTAAAGTCAACCGTCTTTGATGCGCGAGCACTAGCAGTTAAAGTCAACCGTCTTTGATGCGCGAGCACTCTGTATTGGTTAATGAATGTTAACTTATTGTTTACATCGACCAATGGTTTTTTACCCAACGGTATCCAATGGGCTTTATGCCGAGCATCACGTGACCAAACCGGAAAACTGGTCTCCTGACTTCCGCTTGTCGTTAAAGCCGGTAGCAGCGGTAGGAACTGACGGCGACAGCTATTGACTTGGCCTAGTTCGCCCTTTTTACTGTTGGCGTTTTATTTGATTTTAACATCTGAATGTTAGTGAGAAGAAAAGATGGATGGAAAAAAAAGTGCGGATTAAAAAATAAATAAATAAAAATAAACAGCGGTTAAAGCTAGCGCGTGTGTCCGGGAGAGGGCTACTGTCTTCGGACACATTACTCTGAAGCACCGGTGACGGTCTGGAAGTGTGGATTAATAAATACAATTTTTAAAAAAAACAGCGGTAAAAGCTAGCGTGTGTCCGGGAGAGGGCTACTCTCCTCGGACATATTACTCTGAAGCCCCGGTGACGGTCTGGAAGTGCGGATTAATAAATAAAATAATGCGAGCGCGGTACAGCGGACCTGAACCGGATGTGATGACACTTGTTTTGCAGAATGCGGAAGTATGTTGCGCATAACCCCCATAGCACATGACATGTAGATAAATGTCATGAAAAACGATTGTTCCCTTTTCAACTAATAACGTTATTGGTTACTTTTGCAATGGCATAACACAACGTTATCTATCTAATGTATCTATCATCTACAATGGCGATGCTAACGTTGACATTTGATGTCACCATGAACAACTATTTGACAGTATCCCGTAACACGACATGTACATAAATGTCATGGCATGTCGATAAATGTCACAACTAATTCGCAGTTAACTAGAGTGGGTGTAAAACGAAGCAGATTATGGGGAGCAGATTATGTGCCAAGATATAACTCAAGTCATATAGAACTACTGCCCAATCCTACTAAGCGGAAAGCCTAGTTTTACAAAATGTATTATAACTGCTGCTGTCGTAGTATCACGTAACTTATACCCGAGACTTTGTGTAAGACTTTGTGTAGCCTCGATGTGTCCAACTTGCTTCGTAGACAAAATCGCATATTTTTGACAATAAAGGCACCCGTTAACAACCGAAAAAGATGTTCTGCAAATAAACGGCTATCAGGGGGGCAACTGGCTATCGGAATCAGCCCCATGGACATGTCGGTCCATACTACCATCTATCGATGTTAATGTCTTAACTAACGTTAACCAGTAAATAGAAGTACTTACCTCAGGAATATCCAAGTCAATCAGCTTCCGTTAAGTTAGTCATGCTCTTTAGCTGCATCCACCTGATAAACACAGATGATTAACTTTTGCCTTAGGCCATAAACCTTAAAATAAAAACGTATCAACCAAAATGATCAAACTCTTAAAGAAACACGCCACCCCCAGGTGAAATTGGGCATTTGGCTGGGTCGGCTACAAAACGCTTTGGCTCACTCATCCAACTCTAGGGACTGCGGGGAGTGACCCAATTTCACCTGGGGGTGGCGTGTTCCTTTAATATTTAGTAAGCTAGCTAGCTAACCACGGCACAAAATATGAGCCAATACTGAATGTGGTCTCTAAGCTAACATTGCATGCTAACATTACCAGTTAAATCAAGGATTACCCAACAGGCTAACAATATCTAACGTTAGCCATATGCAAGCTATGGTGACATTAAATTTAACCAACAATGCCGATTTCTAAAAACCAAAATACATTTAAAATCATAACGGTGTACTCTTACCTGCACAATCGGTGAACATAATTCGTCGAGTGTAGTCAAATAATATATACATTTTCTGTGAACTTGGTCTTGAAAAGCCACATGGCAGCCTACCTCTGTAAAATGGGCTTTATGCCGAGCGTCACGTGACCAAACCGGAAAACTGGTCTCCTGATTTCCGCTTGTCGTTAAAGCCGGTAGCAGCGGTAGGAACTGACGGCGACTTTGTCTATGCCCCCACATGACAAAAAAATGTGTGTGGGACTTCCCAAACTCAAAGCTGAAGCTTTCGAAAGTAAATTTCCTATTGAAATCAACTGAATTAATTACATAAGTAAATTATGTACAGTATTAGGCGGGAAAAAAAGAAGAAAAGTGTACGCCTAATACATTCTAGTCTGTGCCATGACCAAAATTGATCTAACATAACATGAGACCCTCCCTCCTGTCCTATGCTTCCCCTTACATAATACATTGGGTACTGCTAAATAGATTGCATGGTTATTGTAGGGGGTTCACATTATACACAACAAACACAAAATAATGAAATTAGGTTACATGAAATGCAATGCATCAGGCTGCAATTTCTCATTTTATATGTAATCTTAAATTAAATAAATACGATATGTAATCTTTTGTTGTGAAGTCAAAGAATTTAGAAAAACAAAAACAATGCACACCTCTTTATTTAAACATAACGGCAAAGTGAAGACAGAGTTATAAAAAAACAAATGTATACAATTATTTATCATTCCCTCCTTTTCTCCACCTCAGGTCAAACTCTATTTGGCAGCAATTATGTCCAGTAGTAGTACCCCCTCCTACTGGACCCTTAGGCGAAAGGCTAAGCGTAGAGTTGACTCAGACTTGCAGTCATTGCCGGGCACAGTGTGGGGTGGCATTGAATTGGCTGAAGATGACACGGATCACAATGCCATGGACTTCCTGGACTGCTCATCCACCGTGTCTGACACAGAGTCATTCTTTGATTGTGATGATTTATCTGACACAGAATCTGAATCTGAGGAGGATGATTTACTTGATGAATTGTCCAAATGGGCAGCCGAACACCGCATCACCCACAACGCTATCAATAGTTTGTTGTCTGTGCTTGGTAAGCATCACCCTTCACTGCCAAAAGATGCCAGGACTCTACTGGGTACAGCACGTTCCACCAGCCTGAAGGTGTGTCACAGAGCTGGGGGCCAGTATTATTACTTTGGGGTGATGGAGTCCATCAGTGACATTCTACACCAACACCAACATACACTGGCCACTCTCCCTGAGCTGCAGCTTCAGGTTAACATAGATGGATTACCTCTGTTTAAAAGCTCTGGAGCCCAGCTCTGGCCAATCCTGGGCACAGTTCTGAACCTCCCCAAAACAGACCCAGTCACTATTGGCCTATACTGTGGTAGCAGCAAGCCAAATTCACTTGAAGAATTTCTTGGGGACTTTGTAGATGAGATCTGCCAGCTACAGGATGGTTTTGTTTTTGAGGGACATCAACTCAAACTAAAATTGTTCTCTTTGGTGTGTGATGCCCCTGCACGAGCCTTTGTCAAGGCTGTGAAAGGCCACACAGGGTATCACGGGTGTGAAAAGTGCACCCAGGAAGGGGCGTATGTAGAACACAGAATGACTTTTCCGAGAGCTGACATGCCTTTACGGTCTGACGAGGGTTTTAGAGAGAGGGCAGATGCTGACCACCACCATGCAACCTCGCCGCTGGAAAGGACTGGACTAGGGATGGTCTCTGGATTTCCTCTGGACTACATGCATCTGGTGTGCCTGGGTGTTGTCCGCCGTCTTCTGCTCCTGTGGCTTCGTTTTGGCCCAGTTCTCTGTAGATTGTCAGGGTCACAGGTGACATGTTTATCAGAGAGGCTGGTGGCACTTCAGAGTCATGTGCCATCAGAATTTGCTCGGAGGCCAAGGCGTCTACAGGACATTGACAGATGGAAAGCGACAGAATTTAGGCAATTTTTGCTTTACACTGGGCCAGCAGTACTCAAAGACATTGTATGCACTCAAGTATACAACTTCCTTCTACTGTTTGTTGGCATTTTCATTTTGAGTGATGCAAGTCTGACAGGACACTACACCGACTTTGCAAATGACATTCTGTGTCTCTTTGTGTCTCATTTCAATGAGTTATATGGAGCAAAGTTTTTAACCTACAATGTCCACAATGTCACCCACCTGGCACAAGATGTGAAGATGCATGGCACCCTGGACCGGTTCAGTGCCTTTCAGTATGAGAACCATCTGGGCAAGATCAAGAGGTTGATCAGGAAACCAGGCAGGCCGATCAGCCAAATAATAAAAAGACTGTCAGAAAGCCCATTTCAAGGTCACAAATGCAAAACAACCAAGTTAAGCAAGGAACACGGATCTGGTCCTGTTCCACCAAATTTTGAATATGCAACACAGTTCAAAACTATACAAGCACCGGCATTCACACTGAAGACTGACGAGGCCAACAGTTATTTTTATTTGGAAGGCAAAGTAAAGAGGGTCAAAAATATTCTCCACCTAAACAACACTGTGTTTGTAGCATATACAGAGTTTGAAGAGCACAAACCTTTTTTTGATTACCCGCTGTCGTCGTCACTTCTCAACATTTATGAAGTTTGTCGTATGTCTGAAACCACAAAAACATGCAAATTGGAAGATATAGACAGAAAGGCTTTTGTGATACCTATTGGAAGAACTTTTGTTACCATCCCCCTGTTACATGGCAAAGACGTATAACTTAAATCAGAGATGATTTTCTCAACTTTTTTTTTTTTTTTTTTTTTACTAAACAAGCAACATCTTGAAAGACTCATTTTGTCTGGCATTTGGTGTGGCCCTCTGGGGATGCAGGCACACGTCGAGATGTTCCTGATTGTGGAATTTGTAGAGGAAGGGAACACAGGACCTGTGGCCAAGTCCTGGTTCAAGGATGGCTTTACATGGTGGCCACCCTATAAGGACCAAAAGAGGATCCTGACGAGCGTGAGGAAGGCGGAGTTCCCACAGCCAGAGAAGGGGTGGACAAAGCATGCTGCGAGGGTCATACATGAGACAGGTAAAAAAAATACTGTTTTTAGGTCTATGTAGACACAACAAAACATGCAACTGTGGCTTGGCGTCCATCAAAAGCTCCATTTGAAATGTATGTTTTGTTTTATTAGAATCATTTGACAACATTTTAGCTCGGTGGAAGCGGTCATGCTACACCTCTGATGTTCAATCAGATCATGAATCTATGAAAAGACAGCGAAAGTGAGTTCTGGCTAAAATTTTGTGCAGATTCTGTGTTCTGGAATTTCAAAGAAATGTAATCTTAATTTGTTCCAATCTTGTAGACGAAAATCCTATTCTTCATCCGAAGAGGAGGGCCCAGACTGCGGGCCACCAAAACAAAATAGACTGGCTGGTGCACCAGCGGTCCCCCCGCCCCCACCGAGGGAGACAAATGGTGTGTACAGTACTCATTGTCATGTGAATATAGCCTGCCTAAATTCAAACATTTAGGACTTATGTCCCACTAATATTCAGTGCACCATTTTAAATTGTTGATATTTGTTATGCATCCTTCTCCTTATATTGTTTGTAACTCCTTTCAGGAACCACATCCCAAAGCCAAACGGGCATAGACTGGGCAGTCACTGCAAATAACACCCGTATGTATATACTTTTTTGCATTGTACATTTTTAAAAGTTGTTCTCAATATAGAGTTACTTAGGAAAAACTGATAAAGCTTTAACTTCACTCTTCATGTTCTTAGCCATCCATCATCAGCCACAATCATATGCAGGAGGAGTGGTCAATCAACATCATTCAATGTGATTTCTTCTAGAATAGAAACACTGTATTGTAGACAATAAATTATACAACAGTTATCTTTGCTCAAATTACTTATTCATTTCTAATAGGATGACAGGCATCCCATGAGTGGGAATATCCTAGGACATTCCAACCTGGCATCAATGTCAATGTAACTGTAAATATCCATCTTCTGACTAAAAGAAAATCTCACTTTTCTGTATGACAGCATTGGATGCAAGACCCCCAGAATATCCCAACCGGCCACTTCCCAATCGAAGCATGCGTAAGTCATAAGATACATCATGTCATGTAATTTAGGAACTGGAATAGAAACACTGTATTGTAGACAATAAATTATACAATTATACAGTTATCTTTGCTCAATTTACTTATTAATTTCTGATAGGATGACAGGCATCCCATGAGTGGGAATATCCTAGTACATTCCAACCCCGCATCACTGTCAACGTAACTGTAAATATCCATCTTCTGACTAAAAGAAAATCTCACTTTTCTGTATGACAGCATTGGATGCAAGACCCCCAGAATATCCGAACCGGTCACTTCCCATTCGAAGAACGCGTAAGTCATAAGATATATCATGTCATGTAAAGGGGCTCGAACCAGCAACCCTCCGGTTACCGGTCCAGAGCGCTAACCAGTGGGCCACGGCTTTATTGGGAATAAACCGAATATGCGTGTGTCTTGTAAACACCTTATTCCGATTGAAATAAACCAAAAAAGGCCATATATTCGAGTCACTAATAAACCGCTTGCACACCCTAGCATAGGCTATGCCTGTTTTAAACGAAATATAGGGTCATGAAAACATCTTAAACGGAATATCGATATAAACGGAATTTGGGCAATAAACTGATTCGAAACCGTTTATTGACTGCATGGAACTGCGCTGAGTGATAGCATGGACAGTTAGCTTGTTTACAGTTGATTCCATTGTTGTGAAAGTCTGCTTACAGGCTTAACTGTTGTCCTACTATGATTGTTATGTTACCATTCATAAGCATTGATATGGATCAGTGTTTTTTTATCAGATCTACTTCAAAAAGAGTATTTCCTCTCTCCGGGTAATAAATGTAAATATCCATCTTCTGACTAAAAGAAAACAAATGTTTAACTTCAAATTTTCTGTATAACAGCATTAGATGTTACACCCCCTGACCGTCCCAACATCCCCAATTCCCCACTTCCACATCAAAGCATGCGTAAGTCATAAGACAAACAAACGACATAGGAACTGGAATAGAAACACTGCATTGTTAAAGTATATTAATTATGCTAAGTGAGGGGGTTACAAAGATTAATGGTAGTGGTGGTAGTTAGAGTTGTCATATTGTAAAAAGACATTTACCTCCCTTTTGCTCTTCACAGCAACATATCAAGACCTTCACCCCAGAGAAGTCTGGCAACAAGCCCGTGCAGGTATGCCTATGGAAGGCCTATGGAATAAGAATTATTGAAATATCATAAAAAAAACAATAGGTCATTCTCATCAGGATAACTTAGTAGATCAGCACAGCAAAATTGATGTTAAAGTTTTTTCTGCATTACATTTTTCAAGAGTATCCTCAGCCTGACGAATGGGAACAGCCGTCAACTAACAATGGTAAGCCTGCACCAGTAAAACGACTCAAAAACTAGAACATAAAAACAAATGGTCAGCAACGTCTCTGCCTTGGATACATGTGATTTTGCCAATGTGTCTCGCTCTCGGCCGACCATTTGAGATCAGACCACCCAATACATTCTAAAAATATGTAAACTGGCCCTTTTGTTGTGTTCTTTCAGCATGTGAAAACACACAGCAGGGGTGGCGACGTAACACAAACATGCCATGTACACGTAAGTGTTTGCTGTTTATGACACAAGTATGGGGTTTTTAAAGGATATTGCCACAACTATTGCCATTCATCATTCAGTCTGGGAACAGTGCAATTTGACTGCCTGACAATCACAAACTTTAAGTCATCTATAATATTTATTATTAACAATATTAACAATATATTTACAATATTATTAACAAGAATGTACTGTTGTACTTAACCATGAATCTGTGTTTTAATACTCACATCTTGTTCATGCAGCCTTTGAAAGGGTGCTTCTACAAGCTGTCCGAGAGATGGACCTCCAAATACGCCATCTCACGAACATGGTGGAGAGCCTGGTGCAAGGTGGGCATGTAGGAAGGGGTCGACCACAATTGGAGGAAGACTCCTTTTCACTTCCCCTTCAGACAATGGAGGACCTTGACAGGCTTGAGGACAACCTCAAAAACCCCGACAACAAAAAGAAAATGGTAAGACTGAGTAGACTTGAATAATTGAGAAATTACACTTGATAATTAAAATAGATATTACATTGGATACTCTGAACTATTCTGTCTATTTCAATACTTTATGTTCATGTAATACTGGGCAACTAAAGTGTGTTAAGTCCTCAGAGTCCCTACTGTGTGCAAAAGCAAACAAGGTGGTCCGAATGCACATTTTGTAGCCTAAAAAAACAACCCCCCTGCCCTCATTTGTTTTAAAGCTATTTCTTTATCCTTCTTTTTTCAGATCAATGTGCTGTCCCAGAGTGGAGGTCACACAATTAAAAAAACTGTGTGGCGTGTGGCCAAAAGAGTCTTGGCCAATGACTTGGCTAAGCAGCTGAACTGGTGCGGCAGAGGAGACAAGAGGGGCCTGAAAGGCACGCTCTGCGCAGCAGTGTTAATTGGTAGGTGTCAAAAACATAGCCTGGACAGAATCTCCCAACAGTTATAAGTAATATACATTTCAGACACTGTTCACTTTGTCGCGGTCCATTCTGTTTCGATTTGCTGCATACAGAGGTCACCAAGTACCCCTGACCATAGACATATATACATAGACGCCTCATAGACCGACGCTGCCCGTTAGAGCTGACGTAGCAGCGCGGCCGCCATCTTGGCAGGGGCCCAGTGCGCCCCCAGTGCATTCATTTCTATGGAGGAAGGCGTATCCCCAACTACAATAATAAGCATAACTCCCCGAATTTTTACCGGATTTTCACACGGTTTGGTTTGTTACAAATGGCAGAGATTTATTTATGATACAGGACGAATTATTTTTTATTTTTTTTAAATAATAAGAATTATTGTTCAATCTTACTTGTTAAATGTAATCCCACACGATCTGGTGTCAATACTGCGCCGTAAGCTGCACAACATACTGGCATAGCTTGCTCTCCCGTTGACTCCTATGCTAGACTAGAGTGAGGACTCCCTACCAATATGGCGGCGACGCTGGGTTACGTTCCATCACGTCATGAGGCGTCTATGTATATATGTCTATGCCCCTGACGGTGTAGAAAAAATCTTATCTGATTTTACATGGAATGACCAATCCCAGCCTGCCCAAACTTTGTAGGGTGGAAGACGGACATGTTTTGGGACTGTTCAAAGTTTGTACTGCATGACCATTAGTTTGAAATGTAGGCTAATTGAAGATTATGTTTGCTATTTATTTAAGTAACACGCAAAACCAATTTACAAAACAATAAGCAACTATCAAGAAACAAGTGAGAATATCAATTTATCAATTGCAGTCGGTCTAACACAAAAATCACTTTACAGTAAATCGCTGAGTTAAACCTACTTAACATTTCAATTTTAGGATGAATAAAGTGTCTACTGCCTTTTTCACCGTAAGCTAAAGGGTGCAACATGCGGTGGCCATAGCTAATATTTTGCTAGGCTACTTCTTTTATACTCCTGGGCCCAGTATTTCAAAAGGGATTGACAGGATTATCCTGGTCGGATTGGATTAAATCTAGATCTGAAAACTGGGTATTTCAACACAGATCCAGATAATCCTGATCCTGAAGATCAGGATTCTGCTTTGGTAATCCAATCCTCCCCTGAATCCAGATTAAAGGCTGGATTTGGGTATTTCAAAAGTTAAGGCAGATCTCTGGATCAACTTGATACCAAAATGTCAGGATCATTTGGATCCCACCTCAGAGGTGGATTTCACTTGGATTAAATCATTTAGATTAAGTCTCAGCTCCACTTCTCCTAGATATTGTTACTCAAGATGTTCATTACACTTAATCTAAAGTGTTAGTGTTTTACTTTTAACAAATAAATATTTTAAAAAAATGTATATTTAAAAATAATAAAGCAGCGTAATTGTAAGAAATGTAAAGTATAGTAAAATATTTTACCTCACTTTCTGAAACTGCTGTAAATAAGAGTAACAATTAATTACAGACCTATTTCTCAAATTCTAGTTTCAAACATTGTAACTTGCATGTACCAAAACATCAGAGAAAGACAACAGGAATGCAGGGTCCAAACAAACTTTAATTCCAACAAAACCGACATTTCAAATAATGTGTCCACTAACTAAAACAGGACCTAACCCACTCAGAGGTCAGAAGTGAGCTGCTTTTCTAACAGCTTTATTTTCAGTTCTGTTTCTTTGCGTCAGCTTTATTAGTTCATTGGCCAGTTCAATTTGTTTGACTGCCCTCTCGGGTCTCCATTTTGAGGAGCTTTTGATAAGCATCCTCATCACTGGCATGCCTCCTCCGTCTCCGACACTCTGGCCCACGAACCTCTTGTGGTGGATCGGGTGGAGCAATGCTGGTGCTGGTTGAAGGTTCACCCTCTGAGCCTCCACAGGTGTGAGGAACACACATTAAGACGAGAGGTTGAGTGGCTCGTCAGCTGGCTCCCCAACACTGGATAAACTATGACATTTGTGCACTTGCATTTTTTCAGTGTCACAGTTTATATCATGCTGCACATTGAAGCACTTTCCAAGCATTTTCAAGGTATATTTTCATGCTTCTGATTAAATGAAGACACATTTGACTGCAGTCAGAAGCTTAAAAATGCACTTTTAAAATGTTTGGAAATGGCTAGAATGTGATTTTAAAACCTGCAGCAATTCAGTGTTTGTGTACAAACTGATTATTTTACTTAATCAAAACAGACGCTATTTTGCTATAAATGGCCATAATTATGTTTAGTGAGAGCCTTCTATATAAGGGAGACAAATTAGGATGAAAAACTGTTTAGTTGTGTCACTGACCAAGCTATATACCATGAAAGTAATGCAATTACAGTTTCAAGCATTTTATTCAGAATCCAATAACTTGAAAACCTTGAATGTATCAATACAATTAAAGCGTTTCCAAGGATTTCCAGCTGAGTGGTCCATGGCTGTGAGTGGACTCTGAAAGTAGAAGAAAGAGAAGGTGTATGAGTATATCTTTGTTTATGTACACAAACGCATGATATCATCCCCAGCATTACTATAACATCCTGACACATCTGAATGAACCGTATAGTTAATACTCGTACCGTGTAACGTTTCCAAAGTACTGCAGCAGTCTGGTCTGTACACATGTAGCCTATTTTCCTAAGTCTGCTGTGTTGCCAATGACGTAACGCTAATAAACTCTGAACAGGTTGGCGTTAGTTTAAAAAGTTACGGTATGATGTACGTCCAATTAATTCCCTTTTAAGTTAAACCATAGACCGCAAAATTCATCAACAAAGCCGCTTCCTCGCTATCCCGCTAGTTGCTTAACACACAAGTCAATGGAGCCAAGTTAGCTCCCGTTAGCGCGGCCGCGGCTCAATTAGGGATCGCTGCGGTCTGGTTTTAATTAAGGGACGATTGAAGAAGTTGGCTTGCATGACATGTTGGTTGGAATTCGTATGGTCTTAAAACCGCTACACATTATACAACGGTAAACTTACATTTTTGACGTGGATGTCGCGTTTCCACCTGCTCCTTTCGTGAGGTAGTCCGCCATGTTTCCATCCGGAGGCGACGTCACGAGATTTGGAAATCCGTCTCCGCCCAGATCGGGATCACGGTGATCCACCCTGCCGGTGTTTTGAAATACTCGGATAAAGTCAGCAGGATCACCTTGATCCAGGTCTGAGAAAAGGAGGATTTCATTATCCGGATTACAAGTTTTGAAATACTGGGCCCATGTGCTCCTTGATTATGAATGCAACGATTTATTGGGTTAACTAAAGTATGCATAAGCATATAAAGCTATAATATTAGACAGTGATTAGCGCCGCTGCAAAGCATGCACATGACCTGAATTGTGAAGTATACATACATAAAAGTTCAGTGGGTGAAAATAATTCACGAAATATAACATCGAACGGATTACTTACAGATAGCTTGCTCCTTGGAAATGTTTGAGGGTACGTCAACCAGACAAGATACTACTTTCTGGGGGCGTTACTTGCGTCTTTTGAGCCTGCGCAGTAGCTGTAGTAGTTGACCAACTGACAAATCGCTTTTCGAGCCATTTCGAGCTTCACCGCTCTCCCATTGGAACAGCGGAATCCCTCTGTCCATTTCTTTTACTGTCTATGAGTTAAACATGGGCAATGTATAGCCTACACGGCCACGTACGCGATTGTAGCCTATGCAGCAGCTATGTCTTTCAAATAATTATTAAATACATAAATTAGGTCTACATTTACACTCAGCACACATATTGATCCAAAGGCAAGTAACACTAGCTTACACTTACACTAAAATAAGAGTAGCTATTTTAACTTAACTTACCAAGCTCTCGTCCGCCATCAGACAGTGTTGTGTTGCTCCCATAGATTGTAAAAGGTTGCTCCTTAACTAACTTGGTCCAGTTGTGGAAATGACAAAATTGTTTGTTCTCACACCATGCTCACACCGATTCTGTTTCTCTCTCTTTTCCAGGCGCGGCTGTGAGAAATCCAATGCTCCAATCAACGGATGCGGAGGCAGAGAAGCACCTGCAGGACTTTTTGAGATTGGCGCCTGGGCGCAAATCCCTTTAAAATTTAATAAATATTTTATATGTTAAATAGCTCCCATTTGTCGTATTTATTTATAGTAGCCTAAAAGATAATTAGGCTTAATAAGGCGGCTGAATGTCGTCAAAGATGATGCAAAGACCTTAACAAGACGAAATATAACATCTGATATGCAGCGGGTAAAGGAATAAAACAATATGTCTGCAAGATGTAAAAACGGCATATTTAATACCTTTATAAGATCTTTGTAAGACGTTAGGGAGATGGATGTCCTATTATGACGTATTGCTGAGCATCTGGGATACGGCTGCTAAACGCTGTTTGAAGATCTTAACAAGACGTCTCAGATACGTCTGCCAGATGAGCAAACGCTCTCTAGAATACATCGTACAGCTGTCCAGCAGACCTTTCGAACACATCTCCAAGATGCCTTGCAGACGTTATTTTGCTGACTATTATATAGAATATTACTACATAGACTATTACTATATAGAATATTACTACAGACTATTACTGTATTACTATATAGAATATTATTATATAGAATATTACTACATAGACTATTACTATATAGAATATTACTACAGACTAGAATATTACTACATAGACTATTACTGTATTACTATATAGAATATTACTATATAGAATATTATTATATAGAATATTACTACATAGACTATTACTATATAGAATATTACTACAGACTAGAATATTACTATATTACTGTATGGATTATTTGTACATGGACTATTACTATATTACTATATAGAATATTACAATATAGAATATGACTCCAGAATATTACCATATTACTATATAATATTACTATATAGAACATTACTACATGGACTATTACTATATTACTGTATAGAATATTACTACATAGACTATTACTATATTACTATATAGAATATTACTACATAGACTATTACTGTATCACGCTGTTTACAGCGCTGTGACGTAACTCTATTTAAACGCTGTCACGCTGTTTACAACGCTGTGTGACGTCACTCTCTATTTAAACACGTCACGCTGTTTACAACGCTGTGTGACGTCACTATTTAAACGCTGTCACGCTGTTTACAACGCTGTGTGACGTCACTCTATTTAAACGCTGTCACGCTGTTTACAACGCTGTGTGACGTCACTCTATTTAAACGCTGTCACGCTGTTTACAACGTTGTGTGACGTCACTCTATTTAAACGCTGTCACGCTGTTTACAACGCTGTGCGACATCACTCTCTCTGATACTTGAGTGAATCACTTTTTTTCCCCACCCCTACAGAGCACCCTCCGAAGCCCGAGGCAGTTTTCAAGTATGAGACTAACGTAGAAAAACTTAATTTCAAGTGTGTCGTGGACACCGCGCATCTGGGACCGATCACCTACCAATGGAAAGGATAACAGAGATTGGTTTGACGGTACCAAGCGTCTGGATTTCGCCGTGGATGATGACCATCAAGAGGTCTCCTGTAAGGTGATCACCAGGCTGAGTGAGAGCTAAGACAGCAGCCCCACTAAAAGCTCCATTGGTCCTATGAGATGGGTATGTCGCGCGTGGTCCGTACTCAAACAGTCATATGGAGGAAGTTCAGTCCCGGTCTGAGCTGTGCGATCGTGTATATATTACTATATAGTATATTACTGCATAGACTATTACTATATTACTATGTAGTATATTACTACATAGACTATTACTACAGACTATTACGATATTACTACTGGTGTTGTAGTGTACTTCTTGTATGAGTTTAATGTGAAAACAAGAAACACTGTTCAAAAAACAAATCGGCATTCAAAAATCAATCAAAAAAATCGTGATACTTAAATGAATTGCTTTTTTCCCCACCCCTACAGAGCACCCTCCGAAGCCCGAGGCAGTTTTCAAGATTGAGTCTGATGCAGTGTTGTAGTCAAGACCATCTAAACCCAGATCAAGTCAATACCAAGATCACAGTGTATCGAGACCAAGACAAGACCAAGACTTTGAGGGATCGAGGCAGGGCAAGACCAAGACCAGACCAGTGTCCCACACTGCATGATACACTTATGATAAAATGTGAAACATGCAAACCATAGGCACCCCTTAAATAGATCTGTAAGTAATCCACATTCCCATAAAAACACCCACAGAAAACAAATGAAGATTCTTGTTCATTCACCTCTTTTGCTGACCTATATTATATGTATGTATAATGAAATGTCTTGATAAAATAATCAAGGCACTGCAGAGATGAATTTCACATGTGGAAATGTTCCTTTGTTTTCTATAAGCAAACCAATACAAACATAAATACAATAGGGACCGGAAAACAACTTCACCATCTTTATTTAACACTGTATTGAATGATTTACCATCCACCTAACACAGTACATTTTTTTGTTCAAGCAGTTTCAAAAATGAAACATATGCCAAACCAGAACAAACTGCTGTGCTGAATCATTTAAGTCCATGTTTACCACCAATGATAAACACATGATATGGACATTGTGAAAGACCACAAAAAGTGGACTTAAAAACTAAAGTAGAGTTTGGTTGCATTTTAGAAATATCAGAGACTGCAACATTCTGTGACCTAAACGTTAACGATGGGGTCTCATTATGAAGCCCCCTCTACTAAAAAACCCCTCTACTGGTGCCATGGAGGCAGGGACTGACAACACCTTCAGTGCCAACTTGTGGAGTTGTGGGAATCATGGTTTTTGGCCCAGAAGATGAGTGCATTGTTAGTGTCAGAGTCATTGATGGCATCAAAGTATTTGCTTATCTACACTTGAATCCTGGGCTGAGTTGCGCTTCTTGTGAGCTTTGTAGCGGGAAAGAAGGCGTGGGCATTTGACTGGGGGCGAATCACTGGATGAATCCACATTCATGGCCCCAGAGTCAGTTGCATCTCCTTCACTGTTGATGATTGTGGGGGGGCGTGGTGCATCAGCCGCAAGGGGGAGCTGTGGAGAGGGCTCGTGAGAGCCGCGCCAGGTGAGAGTGATTGGCACACCTGAGTTCCATTGGGCTAATCACTCTCTCCCTTTATAAACACAGTAGCGTGCTGGACCCGGGAGAGCGGAGACCCGAGCACACGGGTCGGCGACCGGAGCCAGAGCTGGGCCCGCGGCGACGACAGTGTGCGACACAATTGTATATGCAATTAAAACCTATTCTCAAGAAAGACCGACTGTGTGATTCCCTACCTGCCGAACCCCGTGGCATCAACCCTGCCACACTGGCGCCTGAACTGGGACAGGTAGGATGGATCCACAGCAGCCTATGAACACGCTGGCCCAGATGCTGGCGGAGGTGGCGGCGATGAACCGGGACCAGGCGGTCCTGAGCCGTCAGCAGCTGGCGGCCCTCCAGGGCCAGGCGGAGAGGCAGACCCAGCTGATGGAGACAATGGTGAGGCGGGCAGCGGCACCGGCCCCCTCGTTCACCGGCATGACGGTGCAGAAGATGGCGGCCCACGATGACCCACAATCATTCCTCGAGATGTTTGAGGCCACGGCGGCAGCATGCGGCTGGCCGGTGGAGGAGTGGGCCGTGCGGCTGCTTCCCCTGCTGTCAGGGGATGCACAGACGGCGGCGCTGGGGCTGCCCGCCGTCTCCCGAGGACAGTACGGGGAGGTGAAGAGGGCGGTACTCGACAGGCTGGGGCTGTCAGCCGAGGACCACCGACGCCGGTTCCGGGGGGGCAAGCTGGGGCCCGCCGAGCGGCCGTTCATCTTCGCCCAACAGCTAAAGGACGCGGCGAACAGGTGGCTGCAACCAGGGGGGTCCGCCGGCGAGGGGAGGATAATGGAGAAGATCGTCCTGGAGCAGTTCGTGGAGGGGCTCCCAGCCGCCACCTCGGACTGGGTGATGTGCCACCGCCCGGCGGACCTAGCCGGGGCCATCACCCTGGCGGAGGACCATCTGGCCGTCCTCTCCCGGGGCCGGGCGCAGGAGGGCCGGCCGGTCCCTCCGGGAGGGCCCACGTCGGCACCCCGCAGAGGTCCCACGTCGGGGCCCCCGCACTGGACACCCACTCGACCATCCCCCAGACCCCGCTCATTGTATAACAATAATCGGCCCTCCCCTCTCCCCCGCACTAATCCCCCGTCTCTTTCTTTCCCTCCCCAGGGTTCAGCCGCTACAGGCGCGGCTTTTGACCCACAGAGGGCTCCTCAGGCGGCAGGGCAGGAGTGCTGGAGGTGTGGGCAGCTCGGACACTTCCGAGGGGAGTGCCCCCTCATGGAGGTGGGCCAGGTGATCCGGGTTGTCGGCCCTCCAGCACCCTCCCCCGGTCCAGGGGGGACGTACAGCGTTCCGGTAAGGATTCAGGGGGGTACACATCAGGCGATGGTGGACTCAGGCTGCATGCAGTCCATAGTTCATCAGAACCTGATTCGACCCGGGGCTTTGATAGAGGCGGGAGGTGTGGATATTAGGTGTGTGCATGGGGATATTCACACATACCCTGTAGTACTGGTGGAAATTCAGTTTAAGGGGGAAAAGCATAGTGTAAAGGCAGCGGTTAGCTCCCGCCTGACGCATCCCCTGATTCTGGGTACTGATTGGCCAGGGTTTGATAGGTTAGTGGGACAGTGTGCGGGGGTGCGTTCACGGCCGACAGGGACAGGGGATACGTGCGCTGTGCTCAGCGGTGACGCGAGGTCGTCCGACACTGCAGACGGGGAGGGGGAGCCGGCGGAGCCTTCACAGGAGGCTCCGCGGGTTCCCGTGTTCGACTCCATGGAAGATTTTCCACTCGAGCAGTCTCGTGACGATACTCTACGCTTTGCCTTTGACCAAGTGATAAGAATTGATGGTCACATGGTGCGCCCTGACGCAGCGTTAACGTATCCACATTTTTCATTGCGTAGGGACAGACTATACAGAGTGAGTCGTGACACTCAGACAGAGGAAATAACTACACAGTTGGTGGTACCAAAGAGCCGCCGGGAAATAGTGTTCCAGGCGGCTCATTATAACCCAATGGCTGGACATATGGGGTGTGAGAAGACACTGAACCGGGTAATGGCCCGATTCTATTGGCCAGGCATTTGGGCAGACGTGCGCCGCTGGTGCGCGTCTTGTCCCGAATGCCAGCTGGTTAACCAGCCGGCCATCCCGAGAGCGCCGCTGCGGCCATTACCTCTAATGGAGGTGCCGTTCGAGCGCATCGGGATGGACCTCATCGGGCCATTTTACCGGAGCGCACGCGGATATCGCTTTGTGTTAGTTCTCGTGGATTACGCAACGCGATATCCGGAGGCAGTACCGCTGCGCACCATCTCTGCAAAGAGTGTGGCGCAGGCACTGTTTCAAGTTATCTCCCGAGTCGGGATCCCGAAAGAGATCCTGACTGATCAAGGCACACAATTTATGTCACGGACACTGGGAGAACTATACGGATTATTGGGCATCAAGTCAATTCGAACCAGTGTATATCACCCCCAAACGGACGGCCTCGTGGAGCGCCTGAATAAGACTTTGAAGTCCATGATCCGTAAGTTTGTGCACGAGGATAGTCGTAATTGGGATAGGTGGATAGACCCTCTGTTGTTTGCAGTGCGCGAGGTACCCCAGGCCTCCACGGGATTTTCTCCCTTTGAACTATTGTTTGGTAGGACACCACGTGGGGTTTTGGACCTGGTTAAGGAAAGCTGGGAGGAGGGTCCGAGCCCGAGTAAGAACGAGGTGCAATACGTCCTGGACCTGAGAGCAAAACTCCACACACTAGGACAGTTATCACGTGAGAATTTGCTACAGGCCCAGGAACGGCAGCAGCGGCTGTACAATAGAGGAGCTAGGCTAAGACAATTTTCACAGGGAGATAAAGTGCTTGTATTGCTCCCTTCGGCTACCTCCAAATTACTCGCCAAGTGGCAAGGACCCTTTGTGGTCACACGGCGAGTGGGTGACGTTGACTATGAGATTGTGCGTTCGGACAGGGGAGGGGCGACACAAATTTATCACCTCAACCTCCTTAAAGCGTGGAGAGAGGCGGAGCCTGTTTCTCTGGTGACGGCAATTGCAGAAAGAGATGAGTTGGGGCCGGAGGTACCAAAATCGACCAATCCTGCCTCGCTCCTTTGTGGGGAACAGCTCTCACCGTCCCAGAGAGCAGACATAGACAGGTTGCAGCAACGTTATGCGGATGTATTCTCCCCCCGGCCGGGACGCACAAGCCGTATTCAACACCGGGTTGAGACCCACCCGGGTGTGACGGTGCGTTCACGGCCCTATCGGTTACCTGAGCACAAGAGAAAAGTGGTTCAGGCAGAATTGAAAGCTATGGTGGAGATGGGGGTAATAGAAGAGTCCAACAGTGCCTGGTGTAGCCCCATCGTTCTTGTGGGCAAGAAGGATGGGTCTATCCGGTTCTGTGTGGACTATCGCAAGGTGAATGAGGTTTCACGGTTTGATGCCTATCCTATGCCCCGGGTGGACGAACTCCTGGATCGCCTGGGCACGGCTCGTTTTTTTACGACGCTGGATTTAACCAAAGGCTACTGGCAGATTCCCTTATCTCCAGAGTCTAAGGAGAAAACGGCCTTCTCCACTCCGTACGGTTTGTACCAATTTGTCACACTTCCGTTTGGATTGTTCGGGGCCCCAGCCACATTTCAACGCCTCATGGACAGAGTGCTGCGTCCACATGCTGCATATGCTGCCGCCTATCTGGATGATGTAATCATCCATAGTGGCACCTGGGCGGAGCATGTGCAGCAGGTGGCTGCGGTGCTCGAGTCACTGAGGCAGGCGGGGCTCACGGCCAATCCAAAGAAGTGTGCAGTTGGACGGAGGGAGGTACGGTATCTGGGGTACCACTTGGGCGGCGGGCAGGTGCGTCCGCAGGTAGATAAGACGGCAGCGATTGCAGCCTGCCCAAGGCCCAAGACAAAAAAAGAGGTGCGGCGGTTTCTGGGGCTGGCCGGCTATTACCGGCGGTTTATTCCAGACTTCGCGGAGCTGACCAGCCCCTTGACCGACCTCACCCGAAAGGGTGCCTCAGATCCGGTCCAGTGGACGGAGCAGTGCCAGGAGTCGCTTGAGAGGGTAAAGCAGGCCCTCTGTGGGGAGCCCCTCCTCCACACACCTAACTTCTCTCTCCCTTTTGTCGTGCAGGCGGATGCATCGGGCAGGGGGCTGGGGGCCGTCCTGTCCCAGCAGGTACGGGGTGTCGACCGGCCGGTGGTGTACATCAGCCGGAAGCTGTCAGAACGGGAGGCCAGGTACAGCACCGTGGAGAGGGAGTGCCTGGCCATCCGGTGGGCGGTCGATGCCCTGCGGTATTACCTGCTGGGGCGCCCATTCACCCTCTGCTCGGACCACGCTCCCCTCCAGTGGCTCCACCGCATGAAGGACGTTAACAACCGGATCACCCGGTGGTATCTGGCACTGCAGCCATTTAACTTCCGGGTGATCCATAGGCCGGGGGCGCAGATGGCTGTGGCCGACTTCCTGTCCCGTTCCCATGGGGATGGGGGGGGGAGTGGGTTAGGCCGGATGGGTCCCCGGCCTAAATCAGGCGGTGGAGGTATGTGGGGGGGCGTGGTGCATCAGCCGCAAGGGGGAGCTGTGGAGAGGGCTCGTGAGAGCCGCGCCAGGTGAGAGTGATTGGCACACCTGGGTTCCATTGGGCTAATCACTCTCTCCCTTTATAAACACAGTAGCGTGCTGGACCCGGGAGAGCGGAGACCCGAGCACACGGGTCGGCGACCGGAGCCAGAGCTGGGCCCGCGGCGACGACAGTGTGCGACACAATTGTATATGCAATTAAAACCTATTCTCAAGAAAGACCGACTGTGTGATTCCCTACCTGCCGAACCCCGTGGCATCAACCCTGCCACAATGATGTTCTCCACCTCTGACAACAAAGTGTCTGAAAAACACAAACAAATACAGGATTAGATTTAAAGAGATATGTCTCCATGATTCTATGAACTGTTATTACTTTAGGTTTGACATCAAGGTGCTATTGTAGTAAAAGTAAATGATGGGCTGCTTTTTAAATGTACTTGGGGCAGGAAAGTACATGTATGCCAAGCAAAAAGAATAGGCAGTAGACCAGGAGTTCTGCTAAATTATTATGACAAAAATAAAACAGATGAAATAAAACCATAATTCAACTTTGACTATGTAAGGACTTTTAAGGGCTGCTATTTATAAAATATCATTTGACATTGTAAGGTTTGTAGGTTTGCAAATGACAGGCTATTTCTTTCACTGGATAATACTAACCTGTCATGTCCTCTTCAGCTCTCACTTGTTCACTGATGTTGCACTTCCTCCATTTGTAACGTCCAGATCCACCCAGCTTAGGCCAAATTGTGGATCCAGCATGGTAGCCAAGAAGTACACACTGTGGTTAAAAGGTTCATCTGCTCTCTTTGGCCATGTTTGCTTTTGTAAAGATTCCAGAGAATCGTTTCCGCAGAGACTGCCAAAGGGCTCTGACTAATGGCTTGCACTGCACTCGGGTCTCTTCCATCTTGAGGAAGTGTGTATTCAAGTCCAGGACAGTTGGCACCACCATGCTAATTAGGCCTGCACGATATCAGCAAAATGTGCGATGTGCGATCACACTGTTCAATATTGCGATGACGATATGACTTGCGATAAATAAGAAAATATTTAAGTTTGCATACAGTTCCTGTCTCTTTCAAATTTTTCAGCTTTAATAGGTTCCCTGCTTTTAGGTACTCTCAAACACTGAATAGCTGATGGTAATTACTTTAAAAAAAAGGGAAAATAATATTCTTGTGCATGCTTTTATTGAAACCCACATAACATTAATTTACATGTTATTGTAAAAATAAATTAAAGTTTCCTTACCCTGCTCTCAACAAAAACAAAAAGTATCTATTGAAATAAGAGAATCTCAGGGGGAAAAGAGCTTAAATAAATAACACAAATAAATTCTGGATTGGATACTGGCTGGATTCGTGGGATCACGCGAGAACTACAAGACCACGTGAGAATCAGGAGACCACACGATAATTTGTAGATGTCAAAATAGAACAAACAAATAAAAGGTTACTTTGCCTTTCCGAAGTTGACTTGCAGTTGCTTTGTCTTTCAGAAGTTTGATTTGCTGTTGATTTGGTCGTTTTTCCTAGATTTGTGTGCTTCTACCATGAGTTGGTAGGCTATATAGTAAATGTTTTCTTTTTTGTCTGGTTTAATTGTGTTTAGTGTTGTTTATTGTTGTTATGTCCTAATGTGTTGTGCTGTAGCCTATAGACAAAGTCAGTTATAAACGACAACGATTTGTGGCCGTGTTCGATCGGGAGGGTGTTTTTATTTTGAAAACTGACCGGATGCTCTATGGCTTTTACTATTTCACTTCCTGCCCGGTCGGTCTGCTCTGTTTAAATTGACGCGGTTCAGCAGCGGCTCGCATCACCGGGGACGTGAGCATCGCGGTCACCGCTGCTGATCGCTGCCACTCTAGTCAATGAACGCATTTCCACCGGGCGCGCTGCGGAACGTCCCTTCCTGCCCGACTGGGCAGGAAGTTAAATAGTAAAAGCCATAGAGCATCCGGTCAATTTTCAAAATAAAACACCCTCCCGATCGAACACGGCCACAAATCGTCATTTATAACTGACTTTGTCTATAGGCTACAGCACAACACATTAGGACATAACAACAATAAACAACACTAAACACAATTAAACCAGACAAAAAAGTAAACATTTACTATATATCGTCTACCAACTCATGGTAGAAGCACACAAATCTAGGAAAAACGACCAAATCAACAGCAAATCAACTTCTGACAGACAAAGCAACTGCAAGTCAACTTCGGAAAGGCAAAGTAACCTTTTATTTGTTTGTTCTATTTTGACATCTACAAATGATCGCGTGGTCTCCTGATTCTCGCGTGGTCTTGTAGTTCTCACGTGATCCCGCGAATCCAGCCGCCTCGCAGCGCTACGCTGTAGGGGACGTGAGCGTCGCGTTACGGCTGCGTCGCGGTCACCGCTGCTGATCGCTGCCACTCTAGTCACTCAGTGCGTTTACATGACACTCAAGAAAGTCGACTTTTTGGCTTAACCCAACAATGATTGGATTACTAAGATGCATGTATACACCTTAATCAGGCTAAAATCGGTTCGAGTCGACTCTCTCATTATCAGGTTAAGACCCCTAGATTATGCGATTCATAGCCGACTAAGCGTGCATGTAACCAGTCGGATTGGATTATCCGTTGAATTGCGTTCTGCGCATGCTCGAGATCTTTTCCCGGGGCCGTGAACCGGAAGTAGAAGGAGACGATAGTCTTGTTGTTGTTGTTGTTGTCGCCGTCGGATAAGGGATAACGAGAAACGGCGATTTATTTAAAAAGGTGGCGCTATAAGAATTGTGTCCCGGCCGCGGGAGCGCGCATGGCATTCATTAAAGGTGGAAGCACGCGGACACTACGCTTCCATTTCACCTAAGGCTGAATTAAAAGTACATGTTTTTCTAAATGTGGGTCATCAACGAGGTTGTAAAGTAGTGACTTCGGGCACATCTGTCAAAATAAATGTTTTTTTTCTCCCGACGTGTTTACGACCTTTATTCATTCATTCAGGGCTGTTCTGGTGGGAGAAATATGTTTTCAGTAGACAGCTGTCAACTAACTTTGGGTCGGCGATTTATTTAAAAAGCTGGCGCAGAAGATGGAGGAAGCCGGTGCCGTGCCTATAGGAGTGTATCTTCATCAACGTGCATTCAGTACACACTACGCTTCGATTTAACCCAAGGCTGAATTTAAAGTCCATGTTTTTCTAAATGTTGCTCATCAACGAGGTTGTAAAATAACTACGATCTTTATTCATTCATTGCGCGGCCGAACTGACGGCGGTATTCTCTGATATATGAATCTTACAGACTGCGTCGGGTTCTCCGACTCTCTGGTACACAACAAGTAAAGACTCCTAGGCGGGTTTATCTCGGCCATGGGGAAAAGGAATTGGGGGAAATTAACTTTGGCTTTGACTCTCTGAAGTCCAGACTGAAACGCGACATGGAGGAGAAAGCGATGTTTCAGCAGACAGCTGTCAGTTCACTTCGGGTCCATATCGTTTCTCCATTGACGCTCCATTGTTCCTCTAGGTCGTATGCGGACCGCTCCGCGGACGACCGAGTCGGCATACGACCGAGAGGAACAGTGGAGCGGCGGAGAAATGATTATCACCCGAAGTGAACTGACAGCTGTCTGCTGAAACATCGCTTTCTCGAATGAGTTTGTTGTTGCTGGTGACGTAAAGGGGTCAACCGGTGGCTCTACTACCACTAGTTGAAATGGGCACAGCGCCACCTATCGTACCGGGGTATGACATGCTCCGGGCAATGAATCGGATTACTCGCCGCCATGTATACGCGGACAATTGCAGTTGACCAGTTGCGGAGCATAGACGAGCAATGACTTTAATCGATTTATTCTGTGCATGTAAACGTACTGAATGAAAGTATTTCCACCGGGCGCGCTGCGGAACGTCTCAGCAGCGTCCCAGGAGCGGCGCGCTGCAGCCGCAACGCTATCTTTACGTAGCGTTATCCTGCAGGAACGTCAGCGGAGCTTGGCGTCATCTGATTGACTAGTGTGTGCATGCATGGCCCCAAATGTCAGAATGCCACGCCGAGTGTGCATGGCGAACTTATCGCATTACAGACCAGCTTTTGCGATGTGTTTATCGCGAACGTTCACATCGCGATGACGATGAAAATTCGATTAATCGTGCAGGCCTAATTTTAATTGTAACTGACTTTTCTCCTTCTGTCAGGTCTGTTGCCTCGGAGAACTGCACTAAGTTCCTTCAGCTGGTTCCACTCGCGAGCACGAAAGACTACATCCTCATAGTCCTTGCTGCACATTTCGTTCAGGGCTTTGTGGTCCAGAGCTGTGAGGGCCTGTACTTGTTTGAAAGTGCTGTTTCAACGAGTGGTGTTTGCTGCTGGAATAGTCTTATTTGCATCAAACATAGCCTCAAACTTGTCTTTGAATTGTGAGCTACTATGTAACAGAGTTGTGAACCGTGATGTTTTGGCTATGGGGCGGGAGATTGACCTCACCTCCTTCATGCCGTCATTGACAACTAACTGCAGAGAGTGGGCAAAACAGGAAAGCCGTTCAACTGATGACCAGGGTAATTCTGTGTCTTCCACTGAATCCGTGTCCTCCCACAAGTGCTCATCATCTAGATTCTCCTCCTCACTCTTACTCTCATCAGACTGGTGTTGTGGCATGTGAACTTTGAAAGCGCATTTCATATTGGCAGCATTGTCTGTGATGATATAGCTTATCTTCTGACGGATAGCATATTCCTCTGTGATCTCCTCAAAGGCAGAAGCAATTCGTTCTGCACTATGTCTACCTGTAAAACGCCTACAGTCCAGCAGGTAGGATTCAATTGCATAGGAATCCTTTGATTCGGAGCACACATGGGCAGTCACTCCAAGAAAAGAGCGAAGCCTGCGATCAGACCAGAGATCTGTTGTTAATGACACAGACGACCGGGTCTCCAGCTTCTTCAAAACAGTTTCCTTGACCTTCCTTACCAACTCTGGTATCCGTTTCTCAGAAATTGTTCTTCTAGAGATTGGTGTGTACTTACTGTCCATTATCCCAAGAAAGTGTTGAAAATTGTCTCTTTTTTTTCAAGTGACAGAGGCAGGCAACACCCAATTACCAAATCTTCGATGATGGCTTCACTGATGGCTTGTTGCCTTGGGGAATTGTACTATAGACCTGCACTTCCTGGGCAAAAGATGCAATAGATGGCTGCGTGACATCTGTGTGTTGTCCTGCCCTGTACTCCAGGAACCTAAAATTCAGGGTGAAATAATCTGTAATATATCTGGTGATATGAACAATAACATCAAATAGCAATCTTAAAAATAATGGTGTAAGATGTACAGAGAGAAAGTATCAAAACTTCATAACTGTGTGTAAAATCTGTGTACTGTATTAGAACAAAATGTGTGGATCATATACAGCAAGGGCATTAAGGCAACCAAATAGCTTTCAAATAGTTACACAACGATATGGTTGACATGGTACAATATGGCCAAAGCAGTCTTTTTTTTCTTACCATAACACTGAAATAATCATGTTTAATATGAATAAACGTCCATGGAAAAGGGATGAAAGGGACAGATGTGAATTTTTCTAAACACCCATCTAACACAGTGTGAGAAAATTTGAGTGACTGAGCGAGCCAGAGAGTAGCTTACAACATTTAAACACACATACGCTCTAGTGTTGGACTACATAAAGTTACATATTTTTGTTTGTGTGTTCAACCCCAAAATTAGCACTCTTAAAGAATGTGATGTATGCTTATAGTCAGGCAAAGCATATTTAATGTGTAACTTCTTCATAGAAGTGGAGCATTAGTGTTACTGTCTCCACTCTGGAGACTGCTGCCGCCAGCTCTCTCACCAGGAGAGGGCGCGCGGCGTGCGTCGTTACGTCAGAGGTGGCGTTGACGTAACATAACTAGCTACATTAGCTACATAGCTTTACGTCATTTGTCAGTTTTTAATCACAAGAAAAAACGTAACGTAGGAATAAGACACGTCCTGACCCCTCACTCTCACACAAAGTTAACACTGCATTAGCTAACTCAATGTTACATCCATTGTAACATGAAGTTAGCTAATGCAGTGAGGTAATGTGCTAATATGCCTGCGCACCTAGCTAGGGGGTAAATAACCGGCAAGCTAATAACACGGATGTCCTGAAGCATACTGTTTACACATGTGTTTAGCTAGTATTCACTACATGTCACTTACACTTAGCTTACCTTTCTTTATGTTTCCTCTCTAAGTGCCAGTAAAAGTTGGACGTGGTCCCAGCCGTCTCCGTTAGCGTTGCTTTGTGTAGCGGACGGGACCAATGTCCGCTTAGTAGGAGTAAATATCTCTTCCCCTGGAAATCAGAGGATCTAAGTCCCTAACCCCCGGGCCTACTAGTCTCAGCCTACTCTGCTCAGTTTGAATATAATAGCTTAGGCTTTAGGATTTGGACCAGTCAGGGTGAAGACCTAAAGAACCGAATACAGCAGGTGTGTGTGTGTGTGTGTGTGTGTGTGTGTGTGTGTGTGTGTGTGTGTGTGACCTACCTGGATTCCCCCCAACTATTATACTCTGCAGTCAGAGGATGAGACGCCCCAACTCCAGGAAAGATAGTAAGGTTTCACAATAAAACCAATAATGTTAAATGTGAAAATTAATAATGATTTATTTATACTAAGTAGGAAAAGGAAGCAATGAAAAGTAAAGCATGTAAGAATAGTCTTCTAATCACACTGTAATCACACCATATGCCAATAACAACAGCATATCGGTACATATAAACACACAGTTCAACTGTAACTGTCGATACAACACCGGGAACGCACACCAAAAAAAACACTCAATATCACAAAAAACACTCAAAGTCCACCCTCAGTTCAATGGTCCTGGTCCGGATTGCCCACGGATGTGTCGACCGTTCACCGAATGAACACGACCCTCACCAGCGCTGCTGTCCGTACAAAATGGCGGAGTAACGTGTGGCAGGGTAACTACTCACCAACCGCACCGTGTAGCAATGGCGTGAGATGGCATCCAACCGTAACTCTTCCGTCGCTCAGATTAAGCCGTGTAACACACGCGATAACTAAGAGCTAAACCGTATCTATTTATCTGGTTTATCTTATATTCGTCGTCCGCCGTGTACACTGTAAACCCGAATTCTGCTTGTTTGTTATCTTAACAATTGTTTTCTTGTCAATATGACATGGGTGTGTGTAGAAAGTTGATTTAACTTCAAATAATTAATTGACAACGTCTCAACTACATGGAAGTTAACCAAATTGAAAATCAATGTTATGTTAGCTAGATAGTCTAAGCTGAGTTAAAAAACAAACTAATTGTGCTTCATCACGTGGTACGTTTTGCGTCACGTGGTACGTTTTGCGGGCCAGAGTGACTTTGAATCCACCGCCATTTTTCTGCGCAGTTGAAAGGAGAAACGAAGAGGACTTTACTTGAAATAAGGTGAGCGTAAATTCTTAAGAAACATTTAATTTGTTTGGTCGTCCGTGATACTCGTTTATTGTAAACTTAACCGAAAAAATGTTGAGTGAATCTAATTGAGTGAATGAGTTATTCTTAACGTCTTACTACTTATTATATAGTAATACATTATTATATAGTCGAACACAGTACAAATCATCGAAAGTGGTAGGCCTACTTTTCATAGTCACTGGCGGCAAAAAAAGAATGGAAATGAATTCAACCAGTAGCTTTTTACACGAGGCACCTATACAATGGCTGCCATACGTAACGTAGCGGCCTACACGGAGCACCGTCGACGCCTCTTATGTCTCGTCGCCTGGTTGTTCACACACCAGACACAACTCTGCCGTCCGCCCATTTAATATTTAACCGTTAACCTTCGTTCAAACGTTTAACTAATCTTCAACGCAATCTTCAAGCGGGTTGATTTCTGACATACGTCAGACCTGTGTTGATGGTAAAATAGATGTTTTTAATTTTTTACTATCATTACCACGAACAGGTTTGACCCGCTTGAAGATTGCCTTAAAAGAAGGGGATTTTTAGACGTGAATGGACCTCTGCCCCATCGGACGTTCAATCATTCAGGTGGGTGGTTACCACGCGGCAAGATGGCAGCGGCATTGCCGCATACGTGCCATTGAACAGCGCAGCTCAGGTGATATCTAGTCAGTATATATATCTGGTCGCTAAACGTTTATTTCATGTTACACTTGCGCCAAAATAATTAATTGAGTGGAAATATGATTGTTATATATAGCGGGCGTTTCTCTGTGGGGACCCCCGTTTATATGGCTTAGAGGCTAGGCTCTTGCTACATCCGGGTGTATTCCCGGTAGAAGGTAAATGCTAAAAGCAATGCTTGCCTGTCCAATAGTAAGGGGCGAGGGAGGGCCTTCAGACCTGTCATGTAGGCCCCATCCATTTTTTGGGTGAAAACGCACAAGGCTTGATGCGCGCGCGCAGTGTGTGTGTGTGTGTGTGTGTGTGTGTGTGTGTGTTAAAAGTTATTAATTCAATTAGGTCGCATTCAGGTGTTTATTGTGCTCACCCTTAGTCTTTTGCAGGTTATTTTTTTTAAATTAATTGGCTGCTGTTCAGAGCTTCTGGGTGCTACTGTGTTTCATTTTTATGTAAAAATATTAAAATTTGCAAATATTGTGTAAATAGGAAAATATGATAAGGTTATTTAACTACCAATTTTTATTTTGTAAATTGCTTTGTGGAAAATATAAAATGCTTATTGAAGTTGCATATCTCTCCTAATTCTCTTTTCTTTCTTTTTCCAGGTCTACATGCGATGAGGTGGCTTTGTAAGTGTTGTACCTACTTCTCAGAAAATCGTAGAAGAATAATTGAACATTATAGAGCTGTCCATGGACATTTTGGAAGAAACTGTCCATTGCCCTGTATCTACAGTGACTGTCATCTAGTTTTTCGATCGCAGCAATCCTTGAAAAACCACTTAAGACAACATGGAGTTTCACAGCATGAACCTATTGGACATTTAAACTTTAAAATTAACTGTCAGTTATGCGATTTCAATGAGTCAGTGACTATAAAACAGTATTTCTCTCATCTTGGGAAACATCTTAAAAGCAAAGAGACTGTTACTTGCCCCTTTAATCATTGTTCTTTCAAATCAAGTGTTTACTCTACCTTTACGTCACACAAAAGTCGATTTCATAACAATGTCACACTGCAAGACTTGAAATCTGAGCTTGTTCTTCAAACAAATGTAAATGAGGAGCACCTGGTTGGTCAAGTGCAGTCAGATATCAGTGATGCTGAATTTTCTGGGGTTGAGAATATAACCGAGCATGAAGTAAACACTGATACAGTTCAGGCTAGACTTGCATCTTTACTTCTGCGATTGCAAACAGTTTTGCATGTCTCAAAGACAGCAGTTCAGCAAATAGTTACAGAATTTAGGGATATTGGTGTTTTAGTTGGTGAGCTAAACAAAAATACTCTTGATAAAGCATTGAGGCAGCATGGTTGTACCATTGATGAAAGCACTTTAAATATAGTTAAAGATACTTTGTGCCAGGCTAATCATTTTAGCTGTCTTTCAGAAGGTGGGTCTTTGGGAACTGACAAAAGAAGGTTATCATTTTTCAAAGAGAACTTCAGTGTTATTAACCCAGTTGAATTTGTTTTAGATTTGTCATCAAAACGAACATTTGTTTATGTGTCAATCTTGGGTGTTCTTCAAGTATTGTTGAATAGGGGTGATGTACTTGACAGAGTTTTAGAAGAAAGACAAAAATTACAATCTGGCCATTATGCATCTTTTTCTGATGCATCATACTGCAAGGAAAATCCACTTATTTCTGGTGAAGATCTAAGTATTTCTCTGGGCTTGTATATTGATGATTTTGAAGTCTGTAATCCTTTAGGGACCTCAAGGAAAAAACATAAATTGTGTGCCATCTATTGGGTAATTGCTAATTTACCTGTAAGAGACCGATCATCCTTATCTACTATATATCTGGCTGCCCTATGCAAAAGTCAAGATGTTAAAACATTTGGTTACAGTCCAATTGTTCAACCATTGCTGAGAGACCTAAAATTGCTTGAAAATCAAGGAATTTACATCAACAGATTAGGAACTAGTGTGAGAGGCACAGTACTATACATTTCATCAGATAATTTGGGGGCACATTCTTTTGCTGGCTTTCAAGAATCATTTAATGTGGACAAGTTTTGCAGATTTTGCCTTGCAGGTCGAAAAGATATTCAAACTTGTTCTGTAAGAAGTGGTGCATTTGTATTGAGAACAAGAGAGTCACATAACCTAGACCTCTCTGAGCTTAAGGACAATGTGACTTTGAAAAGTGTGAATGGGGTAAAAAGGGACTGTGTTCTAAATGAACTACAGTACTTTCATTGCATCACAGGGTTTCCACCTGACTTTTTGCACGATCTTTTGGAAGGCATTGTACCTTTTGAGCTGTGTTTGTGTTTGAAAAAATTAATTGAAAATAAATATTTCACTGTAGATCATTTAAATACTGCCATACAGCACTTCCCTTATACGTTTTCAGACAAAACCAATTGTCCTCAGATAATTCCAGTAAATTTTCATTTGGTCGGAACAATAGGAGGGAATGGCCATGAGAATTGGACTCTGTTAAGGTTGTTGCCATTAATTATTGGTGAGGTTGTTCCTGAAAATGATAACGCTTGGTCTGTGATTCTCGAACTAAAAGACATTGTTGAAATCTTGGTATCGTCCAGTTTCACAGAAGAAAGTCTCTCTTACTTTGAAGCAAAGATCTTTGAACATAGGAAACTTTTAATAGAAGTGTTTCCTGATGTGAAACTCAAACCCAAACATCATTTCCTTGAACATTATCCCGGTCTAATTCGTTGCTTTGGACCTGTGGTGGACTTCTGGACATTTCGCTTTGAAGCTAAACATAGCTTCTTCAAGAAAGCTGCCCGGGATCTAAATAACTTTAAGAACATTGTATTGTCCTTGGCCAACAAACACCAACTTATGTTGGCGTACTTTTTTGACATGCCATGCCTGTACAAGCCAGCAGTGGAAGTAGAAAGAGCAACATACAGTTCCCTAGAAAATCTGTCAACCTTAGTCAAACAAGCTATTCAGCACAAATTTAGTCATCTGACCACTGTATCACTTGCCACAACAGCCTTTATACATGGGACAAAATATGTAAAGGGAATGTTTGTATCATTTGGAAGCACAAGTGGACTCCCTGATTTCTGTCAAATCCTGTACATTGTGGTAGTGGACAACAAGGCATTCTTTATTCTTCAACCTTTCTCTACCTGGTACCTGGACCACTTTAGATGTTTTGAAGTTTGCAGCACTGATGATCAACAACTTGTTGTGGTCGAACATGCAGAGCTGAACCACTACGCCCCCCTGTCAGCCTACACCGTGCAAGGAAGACACCTGGTTTCTCCCAAGGCATCCCTACTGCACTGAGGTAATAATTTAGCTGATTGTCTTGTGGATAATTATGATTGTGCATTAACCCTGAACTAACCCTGAAGCCTGTTTTGATTATATGACTACCTTATGTTTTATACTTTTCTATAGCTCATCTTTCACCGCCAAAATAAACATTCAAATTGATCTCTGGTCTTGTTTTCTAGCTTATTCATTCCATGAAAGGTAACATTTTGGTCATCATAATCACATCAGGCATGCCTGATGATGGTCTGATTGCCAAAACGTTGCCTTTCATTTAATAAATATGTGAAAAACGAGACATGTGCGGTACTTTCCTCTTAAAGGTGTCATGTCAGGGCTTCTGGAGAACGCTTATTGTCAAAATCCAGGGTTTCCCGCAGAAAATGTGTTAGTTTAGGTGGGGGGGTGCAATGCAACTCTTTTATAAAGGTGGTATTAAGGGATATATAATGCTTATTTTCATGCTAGCTGTCAGACTGTTGCCCTGAAGCCTGATCTTTACACGGAGAGTGAATACAGTTTAGATTGTTTTATACTTCACTATAATATTCACCATTAAAAAAATTATAATTAAGTAGTTAAGGCGGCATCCGTGCGTTGATAAGGCGGCCGAAACCCTGCCTAGGCTCTGTAAACTTGAATGTAATCAAAGGGGCCACCATAGCTACCAAAATAGAACTATTTTCAGTATTACATAGGGTTAAAATAAGACATTAAATTTATAATCTGGCAGGACAAAAATCCAACACCTTACAGTGCACTCTTCTACTGCAACGGTGCAATTGAAAATTTGATTTAAATTTGAAGTTACTCATATGATATGCATAAGGCGTACCTATAATATTTGATCATGACACAACCATTTTTGTATGTGTGTTTTTCAATTTCTTTTTTAGACGGGATTCACCATGTTGCTGCGCGTCATCCTTAGCCAAGATGACATCCGGAGGATAACCATTGACAACATGCCAGAGACTGTTATTGGCCTTCACTTGATGCTAAAAAACAAGCTTGGACTGGAAGGTGACTTGGTGGTGCAGTTCCAAGATCCAGAGTTCGCTAATGAGCAGTGTTGTAATGTAACGAAGTACAAATACTTCGTTACTGTACTTAAGTAGAATTTTCACGTATCTGTACTTTACTTCGTTATTTATATTTCTGACAACTTTTACTTTTACTCCACTACATTTCCTCACTAAAATGTGTACTTTTACTCCGATACATTTCCCATAACCATCTTCGTTACTCGTTACTACAAAATAAAAATCGTGTTGGTGACCTACTTCCTGTTTATCAACCTCCAAGCGCGAAGAAAAAAAAAACACCGCGCGCGACGAAGAAGAAGATCTGCTTTGGCCAATCACGGAAGCACCTGCAGCTGCGGCAGGTTCTGCTAATTCTCCGGTCACTAATGACGAGATCAACAGTGGCGACATCAACCGGTATTTTAACCCAAACTGAAAGTGGCTGTTGTTTACTGTTGCCATGGCGACATGTCTTTTCCCAGACGAAGTGGTTTTTGTGCGTGTGTGTGTCTAAACGCCACGGCTACACCGGCATGCTGCCAATACTCTAGGGCGGCCATTCGTCCGGCTTTAGGCCGGACTGTCCGGACGCGTATTTGTCCTTTTTGAGACAACCCCGCCGGCCATAGGTCCGCCCGCGGGACATAGGTCCGTGGTGTGTTACGATCGCGCGCGCGCGTAGGTCCGCGGTGTGTTACTATT
Source organism: Merluccius polli (assembly GCA_030340625.1). Classification (NCBI taxonomy): domain Eukaryota; kingdom Metazoa; phylum Chordata; class Actinopteri; order Gadiformes; family Merlucciidae; genus Merluccius; species Merluccius polli. The sequence goes on from JAOPHQ010002884.1 coordinate 90,951, forward strand.
GCGCGCACCCCCCCCCCCCCCCCCCGGGCTGAGGTGTCCTCCATTTCAACAACTCATAAATGGTCACCCTACAATACTCTGATAGGACGTCACAGTGTGATTACGGTGTTTACATGTCTACAATAATGCCAATAACAAGACTGGAATACTCCACGTCTTCATTCAGTATTGATTACTCCCACTATGGGAATGCTGTTTACATGGCAGTGTGTTAATCTGAGTATTACATCAGTATAACATCAGTCCAGTGTTGTCTTATGTGTACGACTTATATTTATTGTTATTTATTTAATTTTAATGTTGAACAAGTTGAAGCCTCTCCCCTGTACTGTACCTGGATATTACAGGAGCCAAAATACATTTCATAATCACAATTCTAACTGCTCACTTTGTTTAAATACTTTTACTTTTACTTCTAATACTTAAGTACATTTTATATCAGAAAATTACTTTTGGTACTTAAGTACAGTAAATGTCAGGTACTTTCAGACTTTTACTCAAGTAATATTCTAAAAGGTGACTTTTACTTCTACCAAAGTCATTTTCTGGTAAGATACTTGTACTTTGACTCAAGTATCGCTTTCAAGTACTTTATACAAGACTGCTAATGAGCTTTGCAACTTGAGTTGCATGTCAGAGCTGCCTAAGGACAAAGTGACTTTGAAAGTCTACAGCAAGAATCTTGAATCCTATCACACAGACTCAACCTTGGACACGGCAAGCCTAACCACATCCTCTGAGGAAAGCTTCAGCCCCAATGCCAGTCGTCCTCGTCAGCTGCCACAGCCATTTAACATCCCTACTTTTTCATTTGATGTGGAACTTAAGTTGAGGCACGGAAATGAAGCCTTCCATAAAGATGGAACCCTTCTCGACGTCTCCAAAGACACAAAATCTGACATTTTGGATAAAATAGCAGAAGCCATCTATGTCCACAACCCATACCCAACACGTGAGGAATATGATTTGGTGTCACAAGCTCTTGTCGAAAAACATCCATGTCTGAGGGAACCAGGGTCGGTCAGTGGTTGGTACTGTTGGAAATTTAGTTTGAAGTTTAAAATGGGTAACTTCAGACAGAAGCTACGATTGGCTGGATGCCCAGAGCTCAAGATAAACTCGCGCTCTCCAGGTACACCTGGGAAAGGAAAACTTAAGAGGGCCAGAAAATCGGAAGTAAATTTCCTGCCAGACATCCCTGAGGGAAAAACACAACGTTCCCTCGAAGAGGAAAGAACGGAGATGGTCACCGAAATGAAGAAGAGGAAAATTGATTGGCAGCAAATAAAAGAAATGATGACCAGCACCTTTTCTTTACGGAGAAAACAAATTGTGGAGGATGAGCCACCTGTGGCTGACGTCAGAGCAAGATGGCCAGCACTGTTCTCTGAACGTCAGGTAAAAGTATTTTTCTATTTCAGATTAGGTTAGGAGGATCAGATTTGAAACTGATTGAGATTTGCTAGATAATTTATTTAAGAATACGGTAGTTTGAGTCATGAATAATTTGGTATACTGACTAAAGCATACATTGATTTAAAAAAAATGTTTCACGCAACAACAGTGATATAATTGAATTAACAGCCAATCGCTTGTGTTCCTTTGCTTGTTTTCTGCCTACCAGATTGAAGCAGAGTTTGCTCGCCTTACGTCTGTTGACCTGAAAGGCTCCCTCTTTGCTGGCCTTGACAAGTATCTGCTGAGGTTTCTGGAGGTGTTCAGAGCCAGGAGTGGGCTGGTGGAGCTGAACAGCCTTTTGAGTACTCTGGATAATGACGTACGTGTGTTGATATAAGTCTGTTTTACACAATCCATACCTGCCCATGTTACAGATCATAGAGCAATAGTTCCAAAACCACTTGTAGACTCCCATTTTGAGCTAGAATGCTTTTTGCATACTTCTATAATGAAAAGTTATTTATTTCATTCTAGTCCAATATCCATCTTTTCTGAACATATTGATTATTTTTTAACTCAAACAAGTATGCCGACATTAGTAGAATATAACATCACTTGGAATTGTTTTCTGATTTCTGGCCTAATATATCCCATTTGTTGGTTATTGTCTTATTTTTAGAGTTCCAATCAAAGGCAAAGGGCAGTTGTTTTGATGGGGCTCCCCTACTATCTAAAAGATGTGGCCAAACTTTACAAGAAAGTACAGGTATGTTTTTCAATATTTTCTAAATGCCTTCTGTTGTTTTTATGATGAAACAAAGTAAGCTAAACGGGCCACCCCAGATAAACCAGCACCACACATTCTAGTGGGGCAGAAGTGAACATTGAAAAGGATTATTTATGTGTGACTCTACTTTGTTTTATCCTAAATGTTGCATAGTCTGCTGTTAATTTGTTTCAAAATGTCCCTCATGATTTCATTTGTAATACTTCACCCAGTTCATATTACAATGAAAGAAAACAAATTGATTAAAGTAAAACCAAACAAAAAAAAACAAACAGTAAAATTGAACCTATCCTGTGTTTCATGCTTACTGCTGTTGCTGCTATGACACCTGAATTTCCCCATGGGTATCAATAAAGGTTCATATTTTTTTGCATATTTGTCCACTTTGTGTAGGTCACAGATGCAGAGGAGGACTGGACAAAGGGAATGGCAGTCGGTATCCTTATGGTGGAACAGAATAATGATCGGGTCTGTTTCGCAGTGGTCCTCGAGGAAGAAATCATCTTTCCAAGCCTCAGTGATTTTCCAACTGCTGTGGCACTGCTAATGGGTCTGCTCTTTGCCCTCAACATCGACTACCCCAGAGGCCTCAGGTACACTTTTGAGGTAATTCAGAAGGTGCTTATGGACATTGGTGGAGGGCAATGCTCTGCATTGGTTCATGGCTTAAAAAACCGACTCTTGAGGAAGAAAAACTAAGCTTAAAAAGCAAAGTTTACGCTGCTTTTTACATTGTTGATGTTAGGTTTGATGCACTTTTTGTAAATGCACATTGTTGTGTTTTTTGCGTTCACGATTTGTTCCACTACTTGTAACTTTAACTAGCATTCAACAATTTACAAGTTTTAACAATTCACTGTTTTTTGAGAAGATTTCATTGAGAGAGAGGTAGCGAGAGAGAGAGAGTGGTAGGTAGGTAGGTAGCTGGAGAGAGAGAGGTAGGTAGGTAGCTGGAGAGAGAGAGGTAGGTAGGTAGCTGGAGAGAGAGAGGGGTAGGTAGGTAGGTAGCTGGAGAGAGAGAGAGGTAGGTAGGTAGCTAGAGAGAGGTAGATAGGTAAGTAGCTGGAGAGAAAGAGGTAGCTGGAGAGAGAGAGAGAGAGAGAGAGAGAGAGAGAGAGAGGTAGGTAGGTAGGTAGCTGGAGAGAGGGGTAGGTAGGTAGCTAGAGAGAGAGGTAGGTAGGTAGCTGGAGAGAGAGGTAGGTAGGTAGAGAAAGAGGTAGGTAGAGAAAGAGGTAGGTAGGTAGGTAGAGAAAGAGGTAGGTAGGTAGCTAGAGAAAGAGGTAGGTAGGTAGCTAGAGAGAGGTAGGTTGTGAGAGAGAGGTAGGTAGGTAGGTAGAGAAAGAGGTAGGTAGGTAGCTAGAGAGAGGTAGGTTGTGAGAGAGGTAGGTAGGTAGGTAGAGAAAGAGGTCGGTAGGTAGGTAGAGAAAGAGGTAGGTAGGTAGCTAGAGAGGTAGGTTGTGAGAGAGGTAGGTAGGTAGGTAGAGAAAGAGGTAGGTAGGTAGGTAGGTAGGTAGAGAAAGAGGTAGGTAGGTAGGTAGAGAAAGAGGTAGGTAGGTAGGTGGAGAAAGAGGTAGGTAGGTAGCTAGAGAAAGAGGTAGGTAGGTAGCTAGAGAAAGAGGTAGGTAGGTAGCTAGAGAGAGGTAGGTAGCTAGAGAGGTAGGTAGCTAGAGAGAGAGAGGTAGGTAGCTAGAGAGAGAGAGGTAGGTAGCTAGAGAGAGAGAGGTAGGTAGCGAGAGAGAGAGGTAGGTAGGTAGTGAGAGAGAGAGGTAGGTAGGCAGCTAGAGAGAGAGGTAGGTAGGTAGAGAGAGAGAGAGAGAGAGAGAGAGAGAGAGAGAGAGAGAGAGGTAGGTAGGTAGCTAAAGAGAGAGGTAGGTAGGTAGAGAGAGAGAGAGGTAGGTAGGTAGTGAGAGAGAGGTAGGTAGGTAGGTAGCTGGAGAGAGAGAGGGGTAGGTAGCTGGAGAGAGAGAGGGGTAGGTAGGTAGGTAGCTGGAGAGAGAGAGAGGTAGGTAGGTAGCTAGAGAGAGGTAGATAGGTAAGTAGCTGGAGAGAGAGGTAGGTAGGTAGCTGGAGAGAGGGGTAGGTAGGTAGGTAGCTAGAGAGAGAGAGAGGTAGGTAGGTAGGTAGAGAAAGAGGTAGGTAGGTAGCTAGAGAGAGGTAGGTTGTGAGAGAGAGGTAGGTAGCTAGCTAGAGAGAGAGAGAGGTAGGTAGCTAGAGAGAGAGAGAGAGAGAGAGAGAGGTAGGTAGCGAGAGAGAGAGGTAGGTAGGTAGGTAGGTAGCGAGAGAGAGGTAGGTAGGTAGGTAGTGAGAGAGAGGTAGGTCGGTAGCTGGAGAGAGGGGTAGCTGGAGAGAGAGGATAGAGGTAGCAGGAGATGGAGATAGGAGAGCAAAAGAGAGATTTGAAAACGGCGCACGACATTTCTTTTGAGAGGTGAAGTATCAACTTCAGGTGTGAAGTTGAAACTTTGTTCGATTTTCACTTGATTGAGAGGTGAAGTTGAGCTAATTACTTAGTGTGTTCCTGAATGTGTCAGTTTGTGTGGGATAATCGCTCATAAATATGAGTGCCGTGGATGTCATCTGTATATATCCCTCTTTGTTGCGTTTTGTTGCAAAAAAAAACAACAATAAAACTGTTGGTCAGTGACTGCCAAAATCTCTGGTGTAAAGGATGGTCATTCTTTTGAAAAAAATCCTGAGCAAGTATGAAATGTGATGTATGCAGATATATGTAGTGAGCAAGCAATGTTTTTACAGGTTAAAAAAATCAAATCCACTATAAAATGTAATTTGGTATACAATTGTTAAGTGCAAATAACTAGTATATCATTTAAATCAACTTATACATTTAAGTAATCTTGATTGGGCTTTATTTTCAATCAGTTAATAAATGTAAGTACAACTCACTAGTATATCAATTAAATCAACTTATACATTTAAGTAATCTTGATTGCGGTTTATATTCAATCAGTTCATTAATGTAAGTACAACTCACTAGTATATCAGTTAAATCAACTTATACATTTAAGTAATGTTGATTGCGGTTTATATTCAATCAGTTCATTAATGTAAGTACAACTCACTAGTTTTGTAGTTACATCAACAAAAAAATGTATGTTACTTCTAATGCTATTTAAGTTTAATCAACTATTGAATTTATGTAGTATGGACTCGAGGTTAAGTTATGTCACCTAATGGTTTCAAGTAATATGGACTGAAGATGGAGTTGAGTCCAATAGAAATATCTATTTAAGTTAACTTATTGTCTTAGTTGTCTTGACATACAATTTCAAGGCAGCATGGACACTCACATTTTTAAGTTGAAACAACAAGTTCGGGTTTACAGTGTAGTTCTTTGAGCGCCACCATCTTCTTCTCCGTTTCCCGCCGACTCTCTCTAGTCCCGCCCCTCTCCTCTCCTCCCATTCGCCAGTGCGACAGCCTGCAAAGTCATTGATTGGCCAACCCTCTGGCCAAGTTCACGGGTGCGATTGGGTGAGGATCTTTTGAGGCGGGAGGGTGACAGTCGTTAACGGTGACAACACTTTTAAATGATATAGGAGTCATGTTATTGGTTGTACTCGGAGCAATACGATTTACGAAATCACAGTAATTATATTAAATACGTAAATCCAAAAATGCACAGGCAATTTATTGATATCCCCACAGTTGTGGTCTTGAAATAAAATCCCGAGTCCGCTTTGTCCGAGACCGAGACAAGACCGAGACCTTCAAAAAGTGGTCTCGAGACCGAGACCGATCTCGAGCACTACAACACTGGTCTGACGTCACTTCAAGTGTGTCGTGGACACCGCGCATCTGGGACCGGTCACCTACCGATGGAAGATGGATAACGGAGATTGGTTCAGCGGTACCGAGCGTCTGGATCTCTCCGTGGCTGTGGACCCTCAAGAGGTCTCCTGTAAGGTGATCACCAGGCTGAGTGAGAGCGAAGCCAGCAGCCCCACTGAAAATGATTGCCATAGACCAGGTACGTCACGCTGGTCCGTACTCAAACAGTCATATGGAGGATGCTCAGTCCCGCTCTGAGCTGTGCGATACAGTGCTGCTGTACAGTCGTTTATTTGTTTATGGCCGTCGTGACGACGGACACAAACCGCGCCGTGACGGCAACCAGGACAGGGAACCATGACGACAGGGTGAACATCTCTGAACTTTTCAGAGAAGCGCTGCCGACCACAGATTATGTCAACTGTCGGTTGTTGCCTACAACATTTGACAGACTCTACAGTCAGTTGCTTTCACAAAGTGTAACGTTTGTGTCAGCATAAGCTGCTCATGAAATCACTTATGGACGTTGAACAACAAGTGGTCGCTACGATGTTGAGCTAGGGGCTAACGTGGCTAGTCGTCATGGAAACAAAGCGCGCAAACGTCCCGTCCCCGTGCCTCCCAGCGCCGCGCCAGCGCATTGCTGCCAGAAAAACACGTCTTACATGTAGAATAGGATTTGAGAAGATGTTTGGTTTCATTTGGTTAACCGTTATTCTTAGCAAAAGAAAAACAGAACCCGTTGTCATGGTTCCCTGTCCTGGTTGCCGTGACGACGGACACGAACAAATAAACGTCTGTACAGCAGCACTGTATCGCACAGCTTAGACGCTATATGTGCGACCTGGAGGGGGGGGGGGGTAGACATCTTAAAGAGGTCTACCTGTAGACCTCTTTAAGATGTCTACAGGTCTACAGAGCTCCCGTGGGACCTGGAGGGGGAGGGGTCTGCAGGTAGACACCTTAAATTATTAAACCTTTATTTAACCAGATAAAAGAGGTCTACCCTGACCGGGGGGGGGTCTGCAGGTAGACACCTTAAAGAGGTCTACCTCTTTAAGATGTCTACAGGTCTACAGAGCTCCTGTGGGACCTGGAGGGGGTGTTTCAAGGGAAGACTGACGCGGCGTACTTTGACACCAGCAAGTACCTGCTGGACGTACTGAACCGCCCCTACCTGCTGCTGGAACACCTGACCAGATCACTTTGCACTATCGACCAGACGCTGAAATACCGTCTCGTCTGACCCGCCGGTCGGCTTGCGCTCCCGGGGAGGGTCGGTCGAGGAATCCGTGTTTTTTAACTGAATACGTTTGTGTATTATCTTTAAATGAGGGGCGCCAGAGGTGGTCTCAGCCTACGGATGCGTGTTTCTATGACAACCATCCCTTCAAAGCACTGCGCAGCTTACACAGCTTATGACAGCTTATTGAATAGCGTCGTGCTAGTATTAACACGTTCTATATCTATGATTAACACCGCCACCAGGGGACGTATTCAGTGCACTTGAATCCATCCCAGAGTGCAACGCGGTGTTTACGTGATGGCATATCATGTAAATGCCAGGCCCGCAGGCGCAGTCGGGATCTTTCGTCCAGTTTACTTTCGGTTTCGATGGAAAGTACAGAACGACGCCCCAACCCTGCGCCATTTTGACGACCACGGACGGGCTGTGTTTCCTGGAGCACGTCTAACGGATTGAGTGTTCAAAGTGCTGGACGTGTATTGCTGTCGGTGAGCGGACGACGACATGAAGTCCGTGTTGTGGACGTGGTGTCTCCTGGCGGCCGCGGGGGTCCTGGCGGGTAGGTGTTGAGGACCACGCCTCGCTAGCCCACACGCTTGTCTAGACTCCTACTGACTTCCACATGTGAACCAGTCCAGCCTGGTCCAGCTTCCAGAGGACCGCCTTATGGTCCTGTAGGACTTTTATTATAGGACTACTATTATTATTCATCCTATGATATGCGCTGACATCTGGGGAGACGGTTGGAGATTTGGTCCGGTCACCCAGGAGATGACGTCACCCCGGAAATAACTAGAGCAAAACAAAGCGGAACCACTCTGTAGTATATAACTATATAGACTATTACTGTACTACTATGTAGTATATAACTATATATACTATTACTGTACTACTATGTAGTATATAACTATATAGACTATTACTGTACTACTCTGTAGTATATAACTATATAGACTATTACTGTACTACTATGTAGTATATAACTATATAGACTATTACTGTACTACTATGTAGTATATAACTATATAGACTATTACTGTATTACTATATAGACTATTACTGTATTACTATGTAGTATATAACTATATAGACAATTTTCCACATAACAATCGTTTTTGTTTTTGTTAAGCTCAACTCTATGAGGAGGGTGAAACGCTCACCTTGGGGCCAGGCAAGACTGTTCAACAACCAATCATAATCATCAGATGGAAATACAACGGCAACTTGGTGGTCAATTGGAACAGTCCGGACAGGGTGACATACTATGGGAAATTCAAAGGACGCACAACGTTGGATGCAGAAACCCTGAAGTTGGAAATCAAAGACTTGACCTTGAGTGATGGCGGCACGTTCAGTTTGGAGACGGAAAAGGGGCCGGTCAATTCTTATGAAGTTAAAGTCATTAGTAAGTATGTAGCAACTGACTGTTCAATTAAACAAAGTACAATTCAAAAATATTAATTGTCACTAAACATTGAAGTATACCAGGGCCGTACCCACCATTGAGGTCACCTCGGTATTTTTTCAGAGGTGTATATAATGAAAGTCGTGAAATAATTGCCTAAAAATGACTTTACTTTGTTGCGGCAAAGACATTGTACAACGCCAAGATTACGACTTGAGCATATGATCACCGCGTCGTTGCGTGTGTGTGGGTGGGGAAGTGGATGATCTTGTCGTTACAAACTCTTTGATTATGTCAACCACTTGAGGCAGCGCCAGGACCAAGACAGTTGTCAAAGATTAAACCAGATGTAAATAGGGTCAAACCAGATGTAAATAGGTGTTTTAACCCTATTTAACCCAGACAGTGGGTACTGTCAGTAATGGGTGAAGCAGGTACAAGGCCTACACAAGAGAGGTACAATGTAATAATTATAATAATAATTATAATAATAATAATTAATAATAATTGATTGGATTTATATAGCGCTTTATTGGAGGTCACTCAGCGCTTACATAGTGTGTGTGTGTGGGGGAGATATGACACCTCATCCGCTACCAGAGTGTAGCACCCACTTGGGTGATGCACGGCAGCTAGTATGCGCCAGAACGCTCACCACACACTGGCACAGCGGAGAGGTGAGGAATGAAACTAACCAATTAGAGACCAGGGGATGATTAGGTGGCCATGTTGGTACAAGAGCCGGGTTGGGAATTTGGCCGGGACACCGGGGTTAGCACCCCTACTCTTGCGATGAGTGCCACGGGATCTTTAGTGACCACAGGGAGTCAGGACCTCGGTTTAACGTCTCATCCGAAAGACGGTGCTCTAGACGCGACGGAGTCCCCGTCTCCATCCCGGGGCATTGGGGATCTTACAGAGGCCAGAGGGATGAGCGCCCCCTACTGCCCCTCCAACACCACTGCCAGCACCAACTGGTCTCCCATCCAGAGATGGACCAGACCAGCCCCTGCTTAGCTTCCAAAGAAACCAGCAGTGCAAGGCAGGTAGCCATGGTGCTGGTAATGTATACAGTAGTTCAGCAAATGTAAGAACATAGACGGACGAGGAAGTCAGAAACGAGGAAGTGAGAGAATGCCTAACACTCTGACGCATGAATGTGTATGAATATTCATGACCTCGCCTACCTTGGCTTGAGACCGCCCTCAGGAAAACAGTATACGGCATTTCAGAATGTTTGTAATAGGCGTCAAGATACTTCCTGGGGGGTACACTACGAATCTCGTTGAACATACCCAGGCTTTCTTTGGATAACCTGGATCGACAAATACGAAACTCCCGATCAGAGTTAAACGGTTCCACGAAGCTCACTTACGAGTCACTTTGTCAAGCCAGGTTTTCCGCTTTAGTTTCAATGCGCGTTCCCATAAAAAGGGCGTAACCCAACGATATTCACCTTGACGCAATGGATCCGACGGAGCGAACACGGGCTGTGTATGTCACTCAGGAGGAGCAAGTAGTGATTATGAACTCATACGAGGAGTTTAAAAAGCAAATAACGGCAAGGGACGATACAGTTGCCCATAATAAGGCTAGGGAGGCGTGCTGGCAAAAAACAGCAGATTCTGTGAATGTGTGAAAAGATTCTGCATAGCCTAATTGTCTAAACATAACTGCCAAATGCAGAATTGTTCGCCATTAATCCCAATAGAGTGCATATGATTGCAAAATGCAAAAGCAACCTCCAACTTGCTTTATTGTGTAATTTAGGGAATTCCTTTCAAATACATCCTATATGTAAGAAACATATTGCATGTGCTGGAAGGTAGCGACGGCGGTGTGGTGGATTAGGATGTGAGCAGAACGCAGCGACCGGGGTTCATATGTTGCCTGTCCATCATCATGCCTTTCATCCCATCTAGATTACCAAACTGGATAATTCCATAACATTAATGAATAAGTATTCCATATGACATAAGAAATATAACTTATTAAAATACACATAAATGTACTTCACTTGGGAATCGAAACCAGCACGCAGAATCTGAAGACTGACGCGCTACCGCCACTCTACCGCTCATCCACGTATACAGGTGTTTTCTTTTACCTGCAAGTTGATAACTTGCAACTTGACAGTTTGTGTTGTCAAAAAGTTGGGAAACACCACGAACATATTTAGCAGTGTATTTAGGGCAGCAGCTACAACCTTGCGTATCGCAAGGCACATTTTGGTTATATTTTCAGCATCACCAACTGTATGCAAATATGTACCCGTGGCAACAAATCGCAGTGAAACACAGACACTGCGCACGGCTTCTTTTTGTAGCATTGCCTACATAAGGTCCAACAAGGACGACCAAATAGAGAATACCCTCTGATGAGAACCTGTATCTCTCATAAAGAATATCCTCTGGCAGGGACGGACTGGCCATTGGGCAATGTGGGCAAATTGCACTGCAGCCGCCTGGTGATGCGGCCGCTCGCCCTGGTGATGCGGCCGCATAGTATATTACTACATAGACTATTACTATATTACTATATAGTATATTACTACATAGACTATTACTATATTACTATATAGTATATTACTACATAAACTATTACTATATTACTATATAGTATATTACTGCATAAACTATTACTATATTACTATATAGTATATTACTACATACACTATTACTATATTACTATATAGTATATTACTACATAGACTATTACTATATTACTATATAGTATATTACTACATAGAATATTACTATATTACTATATAGTATATTACTGCATAGAATATTACTATATAGAATATTACTATATAGAATATCATTATATAGAATATTATATAGAATATTACTATATAGAATATCATTATATAGAATATTATATAGTGTTTCCTTAGTTGATACTTTTAACTAAAGAAAGACTGAAATGTTATCCAATTTTCCACATAACAATCGTTTTTGTTTTTGTTAAGCTCCACTCTATGAGGAGGGTCAAACGCTCACCTTGGGGCCAGGCAAGCCTGTTCAACAACCAATCACGTACATCACATGGAAATACAACGGCAACTTGGTGGTCAATTGGATCAGTCCGGACAGGGTGACATACTATGGGAAATTCAAAGGACGCACGACGTTGGATGTGGAAACCCTGAAGTTGGAAATCATAAACTTGACCTTGAGTGATGGCGGCACGTTCAGTTTGGAGACGGACAAGGGGCCGGTCAATTCTTATGGAGTTGGAGTCATTAGTAAGTATGTGTATGCTGGTGCGTGGGTGTCAGTTGGTCCCTACTGGTGCTACTGGTGATGTTGTGTACTTCTTGTATGCTATACTGGGAGGGTTTAAGGGAAGGTGACATGCTACTGGTGATGTAGTGTACTTCCTGTATGCTATACTGGGAGGGTTTAAGGGAAGGTGACATGCTACTGGTGATGTAGTGTACTTCCTGTATGCTATACTGGGAGGGTTTAAGGGAAGGTGACATGCTACAGTGTACTTGTATGCTATACTGGGAGGGTTTAAGGGAAGGTGACATGCTACTGGTGATGTAGTGTACTTCTTGTATGCTATACTGGGAGGGTTTAAGGGAAGGTGACATGCTACTGGTGATGTAGTGTACTTCTTGTATGCTATAATGGGAGGGTTTAAGGGAAGGTGACATGCTACTGGTGATGTAGTGTTCTTCTTGTATGCTATACTGGGAGGGTTTAAGGGAAGGTGACATGCTACTGGTGATGTAGTGTACTTCTTGTATGCTATACTGGGAGGGTTTAAGGGAAGGTGACATGCTACTGGTGATGTAGTGTACTTCCTGTATGCTATACTGGGAGGGTTAAAGGGAAGGTGACATGCTACTGGTGATGTAGTGTACTTCCTGTATGCTATACTGGGAGGGTTTAAGGGAAGGTGACATGCTACTGGTGATGTAGTGTACTTCTTGTATGCTATACTGGGAGGGTTTAAGGGAAGGTGACATGCTACTGGTGATGTAGTGTACTTCTTGTATGCTATACTGGGAGGGTTTAAGGGAAGGTGACATGCTACTGGTGATGTAGTGTACTTCCTGTATGCGTAAACAAGAATCATACTGTTTAAAAAACAAATCGGCATTCAAAAATCAATCAAAATTGTGATACTTATGTGAATCGCTTTTTTTCCCCACCCCTACAGAGAACCCTCCGAAGCCCGAGGCATTTTTCAAGATTGAGTCTGACGTTGAAAAACGTCACTTCAAGTGTGTCGTGGACACCATGGACACCGCGCATCTGGGACCGGTCACCTACCGATGGAAGATGGATAACGGAGATTGGCTCAGCGGTACCGAGCGTCTGGATCTCTCCGTGGCTGTGGACCCTCAGGAGGTCTCCTGTAAGGTGATCACCAGGCTGAGTGAGAGCGAAGCCAGCAGCCCCACTGAAAATGATTGCCATAAACCAGGTACGTCACGCTGGTCCGTACTCAAACAGTCATATGGAGGATGCTCAGACCCGGTCTGAGCTGTGCGATACAGTGCTGCTGTACAGTCGTTTATTTGTTTATGTCTGTCGTCACGGCAACCAGGACTGGAAACCATGACAACGGGGTGAACATCTCTGAACTTTTCAGAGAAGCGCTGCCGACTACAGATTATGTCAACTGTCAAAGGAACGTTTAATTTTGGAAAAGAGTCGGTTGTTGCCTTTAAAATTTGACAGACTCTACAGTCAGTAGTATTACTATATAGTAGGGCTGTTCGATTTAGCCCAAAAATAAAATCTCGATTTTCTTCTCTCAAAATCCGATTTTCGATTACGATTACGATTATTTTGTGAAATAACAAAAGACAAAGAAATTATTTCAAATATGCTGTTTATTGAACATTTTCCCCATTGGGCTTTAAACATTTCTCTGATTAAACCAGAAATGAATGAAAAAAGTGCAAAATTCTTTTTGTAAAATAAATAAAGCTTGAAGAATATACGTTAAGTAAAATAAGACATTTTCGAAACTAAACTGGGTCTTTACAAGCTAAATAATAAAGTAACCCATGAATGAACACACATAAACACAGTCTACCATCGACACACACACACACACATTTCACACAAACACACACATTCTACCATCGACACACACACACACACACACAAACACACATAAACACAGTCTACCATCGACACACACATTCTACCATCGACACACAAACACACACACATTTCACACACACACACACACACACATACACATTCTACCATCGACACACACACACCTTCTATCCACACACACACACACACACACACACGGTCTACCATCAACACACACACATTCACACATTTCACACACACACACACACGGTCTACCATCAACACACACACATACACATACACACACACACACACACACACACACACACACACATTTCCCACACACACACACACACACACACACACACACATAAGTAAATAGCCACGACTTTATAAAACTCCTCCGTGATTTTCATGTACTCGTCGTAAAACGCGCAACACATAAAACTCACCCGCCGGGACCAAAACAAATATTTTAGACTCAAAACTCAACATGGCCGCTCTTGAAGCGCGCGACGCATAAGTTATACTAGGTGCGAAAGTCACCCGCCGCTCATATAACCGTGAATAACACAACGGACTTGCTCTTCTTTTTAGCAACTAAATCCAACGCCGACATGTTTGTTTACAATGTGCCGTAAAGCCATGTGGTGAGAAGTGGTCAGAGGCGGAAGTAACTACGGCAAAGCAGCTCAGCGGGGCTGTGGCGTAATTGCGTTAGTTGAAGTGAAAAATCGATTTTACGAGTTTCACGTTTTCACATCTTCCTAGTTACATAATCGCGATTAAGATTTAATATCGATTAATCGAACAGCCCTACTATATAGTATATTACTACATAGACTATTACTATATTACTATATAGTATATTACTACATAGACTATTACTATATTACTATATAGTATATTACTACATAGACTATTACTATATTACTATATAGTATACATAGACTATTACTATATTACTATATAGTATATTACTACATAGACTATTACTATATTACTATATAGTATACATAGACTATTACTATATAGTATATTACTACATAGACTATTACTATATTACTATATAGTATACATAGACTATTACTATATTACTATATAGTATATTACTACATAGACTATTACTATATTACTATATAGTATATTACTACATAGACTATTACTATATTACTATATAGTATATTACTACATAGACTATCACTATATTACTATATAGTATATTACAACATAAACTATTACTATATTACTATATAATATATTACTACATAGACTATTACTATATTACTATATAGTATATTACTACATAGACTATTACTATATTACTATATAGAATATTATTATATAGAATATTACTATATAGAATATCATTATATAGAATATTATATACTGTTTCCTTAGTTGATACTTTTAACTAAAGAAAGACTGAAATGTTATCCAATTTTCCACATAACAATCGTTTTTGTTTTTGTTAAGCTCCACTCTATGAGGAGGGTCAAACGCTCACCTTGAGGAAATGCAAGACTGTTCAACAACCAATCACGATCATCAGATGGAAACACAACGGCAACTTGATGGTCAATTGGATCAGTCCGGACAGGGTGACATACTATGGGAAATTCAAAGGACGCACGACGTTGGATGCAGAAACCCTGAAGTTGGAAATCAAAGACTTGACCTTGAGTGATGGCGGCACGTTCAGTTTGGAGACGGAAAAGGGGCCGGTCAATTCTTATGAAGTTGGAGTCATTAGTAAGTATGTGTATTAGAGCCCGACCGATATATCGGCGGGCCGATATTATCGGCCGATATTAGGCATTTTCCAAACCCCCTACAACCGGCTGATCCAGCCGGAGTCGGGCAGAGCGAACGAGTTATCCACGACCGCGAGCGACATGAGCAGCAAAAGCGGCCGGCAGTCCTTCATTTTCAATGAGCGCTGCCGACGAGGAGCGGCCGGCGCCGCGGCGGCAGCGAGCAGCGCGACGCCGGCGTCCAGCGCGACGCGGAGAGTTGAAATTAGTTTAACTTTATGCAAATGAGCGGAGGCGGCGCGAAGCAGCAACCCGCTACACTTCACGCCACTGTCCTATTTCACAGCGTCGCCGCGCATCAAGTGCCGCTGAAAAGGCGCTTTTTTCTTTTCTTTAGTTTTCCTTCTGCTCTGGAGACGACTATATTCCTATGGGTGCTACGGGCGGCACTTGTGTCATAGACGCGCCGCGGCGGCAGTGTGTTTTGCACTTTATAATGCTTTATCTCCATTTCTGTTATTTTGATTACTAAATAATAAACAGGGGAAACGTGTAAATTGTTATTTGAACATGCTTGTCGCGCCGGCCTGCCGAATAGCTCTACTACAAACTTGATATTGCAATGGGCGGAACCGAACATGATGTCTGCAGTGCTGCTTGAAGCCCCGCCCCCCTGGCGACGGCAGCCAGCGGCCACAGCGCCCCCTGCTGCTCATGTCGCTCGCGGTGTGACCCATCAGTGAAGTGTGTTCACTGCATTATCCTATTATTTTAGCCAGGACTCATAAATAACTCCATATAACTAATGTTAGGGAAATCTGTTTATGTTTTGTTACGTGTTTCTGGAATTTATTTTTAAAATATATATGGTGACATGCTACTGGTGATGTATTGTACTTCTTGTATGCTATACTGGGAGGGTTTAAGGGAAGGTGACATGCTACTGGTGATGTAGTGTACTTCCTGTATGCTATACTGGGAGGGTTTAAGGGAAGGTGACATGCTACTGGTGATGTAGTGTACTTCTTGTATGCTATACTGGGAGGGTTTAAGGGAAGGAGACATGCTACTGGTGATGTAGTGTACTTCTTGTATGCTATACTGGGAGGGTTTAAGGGAAGGTGACATGCTACTGGTGATGTAGTGGACTTCTTGTATGCTATACTGGGAGGGTTTAAGGGAAGGTGACATGCTACTGGTGATGTAGTGTACTTCCTGTATGCTATACTGGGAGGGTTTAAGGGAAGGTGACATGCTACTGGTGATGTAGTGTACTTCTTGTATGCGTTTAATGTGAAAAGAAGAAACATGCTGTTTAAAAAACAAATCGGCATTCAAAAATCAATCAAAATTGTGATACTTATGTGAATCGCTTTTTTTCCCCACCCCTACAGAGAACCCTCCGAAGCCCGAGGCAGTTTTCACGATTGAGTCTGACGCAGAAAAACATTATTTCATGTGTGTCGTGGACACCACGCATCTGGGACCGGTCACCTACCAATGGAAGATGGATAACGGAGATTGGCTCAGCGGTACCCAGCGTCTGGATCTCTCCGTGGATGTTAACCCTCAGGAGGTCTCTTGTAAGGTGATCACCAGGCTGAGTGAGAGCAAAGCCAGCAGCCCCACTAAAAACGGGTGCTATAAACCAGGTATGTCACGCTGGTCCGTACTCAAACAGTCATATGGAGGATGCTCAGACCCGGTCTGAGCTGTGCGATACAGTGTTGCTGTACAGTCGTTTATTTGTTTATGTCCGTCGTCACCGCAACCAGGACTGGAAACCATGACAATGGGGTGCACATCTCTGAACTTTTCAGAGAAGTGCTGCCTACCACAGATTATGTCAACTGTCGAAGGAACGTTTTATTTTGGAAAAGAGTCGGTTGTTGCCTTTAAAATTTGACAGACTCTACAGTCAGTAGTATTACTATATAGTATATTACTACATAGACTATTACTATATTACTATATAGTATATTACTACATAGACTATTACTATATTACTATATAGTATATTACTACATAGAATATTACTATATTACTACATAGTATATAACTACATAGACTATTACTATATTATTATATAGTATATAACTACATAGACTATTACTATATTACTATATAGTATATTACTACATAAACTATTACTATATTACTATATAGTATATTATTATATAGAATATTACTATATTACTATATAGAATATTATTATATAGAATATTACTATATAGAATATTACTATATTACTATATAGAATATTATTATATAGAATATTACTATATAGAATATTACTATATTACTATATAGAATATTATTATATAGAATATTACTATATAGAATATTATATAGAATATTACTATATAGAATATTATTATATAGAATATTACTATATAGAATATTACTATATTATTATATAGAATATTACTACATTACTATGTAGAATATTATTATATATAATATTACTATATTACTATATAGAATATTACTATATAGAATATTATTATATAGAATATTACTATATAGAATATAACTATATAGAATATTACTATATAGAATATTATTATATAGAATATTACTATATAGAATATTACTATATTATTATATAGAATATTACTACATTACTGTATATAATATTATTATATATAATATTACTATATTACTATATAGAATATTACTATATAGAATATTACTATATAGAATATCATTATATAGAATATTACTATATAGAATATCATTATATATAATATTACTATATAGAATATCATTATATATAATATTATATACTGTTTCCTTAGTTGATACTTTTAACTAAAGAAAGACTGAAATGTTATCCAATTTTCCACATAACAATCGTTTTTGTTTTTGTTAAGCTCCACTCTATGAGGAGGATCAAACGCTCACCTTGAGGAAATGTGTGACTGTTCAACAACCAATCAAGATCATCAGATGGAAACACAACGGCAACTTGGTGGTCAATTGGAACAGTCCAGACACGGTGACATACTATGGGGAATTCAAAGGACGCACAACGTTGGATGCAGAAACCCTGAAGTTGGAAATCAAAGACTTAACCTTGAGTGATGGCGGCACGTTCAGTTTGGAGACGGACAAGGGGCCGGTCAATTCTTATGAAGTTGAAGTCATTAGTAAGTATGTGTATGCTGGTGCGTGGGTGCGTGTGTGGCGGTTGGTGGGATGGGAACTTTTTCTTGGCCTTAGTCATTAGAATAGAATAGGACTTTATAGCGCTGGGCGGTATGACCAAAAATGAGATTCTGGCGGTTTCAGGTGTATCACCGTATTGTTGCAGCAGCTCCCATCGCTGTGACTTTTTTTGTCCAACACAAGTCAGCCCATACGAACTGCCCTGGTGAGGCAGTTTTCTGCAATAGTGCCCACAAACCAACAAATCCACAAGTTTCCGTTCTGTGTTTAGACGCCACTGCGCACGCTCATGGACTGGCTACAACATAATGACAACAACACCTTGCGTCATGACAACCTCGCTGATAAAAGATAACCTTAAAGGGCCCCTATTTTACCACCACCATGTGTGATGTTGATGATCACATCACACCTGGTGGTAAAATAGGGGCCCTTTGAAGAAGCTATAGACCATGGTTTCTCAACGGGGGCTGTACGGCCCCCTGGGGGGCGTTATAAACATTTTGGGGGGCGCTGGACGCGTGAGGGCTGGTATGGGGGTGCTCAGGCACGAATGGGGGCGCCAACATTTGGCTTGTACAAAGTTCATTTGAACTCTACATTTTAAACTTTCATGGTTTCCCAACTAAAAATAAAGCTGCTGTCTGAGACCAAGAACCCGAGTCTGCTGCTTCCACTGCTAGGTAAAAGGGAGTAAACCCCGACATCGCCCCTGGAGATCTCCCCTCTGCTCCCTGATCACGATCGGACAAGCTGAGCAGGAACGGTCTCCATAGTAACGCCCAAACAAATCCACCACAGCAGCAGCGAAACCCGGGAAACACAAACGCTACTTTTGACAGCTGTCACCTCATCTTCGCGGGCTAAAACTTAAATAACCAATGAAAACGTACACAAGCGCGATAATGTAACCACGTTTAATCACACACATTACAATCAAATAGGGATGCACCGAATATTCGGTAACCGAATATATTCGGCTGAATATTGCAAAAAAAGCCATTCGGTGGAGAGTGAAAAACAAGGCCGAATATAGATATTAAATATTAGCGCCGCGTTTTAATGACGCAAGCAAACAACGTGCAGTGACGCGGCGCATTTTACTGACCCAATGAAAGAACGTGCAGTGACGCGGTAAACAAACAAATATGTCGGCAGTGTGGAGATATTTCAAAGTTACGGAGAACGAAAAAAGAATTGCGGTTTGCAGCCGAAATATAAAGTATAGTATAAGTAAGGGATAATGCCCGACGAAATGAATGGACTTCGCGGAAGTCCTCCGCTTCGCGTCGGACGGTTCACGCCTCCGCGTCGTCCATTAATTTCTGTTAATGGACACCTCGAAGGGCATTATCCCGCTTATACCATGGTCACTTACGAAAGAAAGAAATATTTAATCAATTAATAATACTTTAATGCGTTTTAGAGTTAAAATCGTTAGGTATTTTTTTATTTTTACAAGTCGAGCGGACTATTTAATATCTTATATAACCTATTCTATTTAATATTTTATATCACATTACAACTAAAATAACATTAAAATCAATGCTTTAATTTCCTGTAAAATGGTCAGATTTGCTCAGCAGCACATCAACTTGTTGGGGGCATAAATACATAAACAGCTCCAATCCAATAAAAACAGGGATTTTAAAGCAAACAATGGCTTCTCTCATCATAAAACCCGATGTCAGTTGAAGTCCTCCAGTCTTAACACACTGTTTACTACAAGAACACTTAAAGCACCCTGTAGTTTTTTGGGGGGTTTTTTGTAAGGGGGGGGCGATACGAGGATCATGGAATGGTCAGGGGGGCATTTGTTCAAAAAAGGTTGAGAACCACTGCTATAGACGATATTTAGCCACTAGATGTCACACTAGAGCACCAAACAAGTGGGCGTGTTTTTTACCTTCTTAACTCCTCCCCCCTAACGTGGCGTCCCCCCCCCCCCTCTTTGTGTTGTCTGCAAGTCGATGTGGACCACAGAGCTGCGTGGGAAGACCAACAACATAAAGTGACCTTTTGTGAATAATGTCAAGTGACCGCGTCAGTACAGTAGGCCACCAAGAGGAGGCCCATCTCCATCTGGGAAAAGCCAGACCAACGTTGACTCTGGTCTCCTCTCTCTGTTTGTCGGAGGCCTTTTTAGCCAAACAACGTGGTTTGTTGGGTGGAGGACATTCAGGAAGGTCGCCTTCAGCTGAACGCTTCCAACTGAACTCCGCCGTCACGCTGTTTACAGCGCTGTATGACATCACTCTCTATTTAAACGCTGGGAGGGGCAGCGGTTTCACAGGGAGGGACTAACATGAACTCTGATGCACGCCACATGAATCAGAGTTCGTATCAGGAACGCGCGGCCCGGCGACTAAAACAATGGAAAGAGAAGCTGGGATGACAACACACACAGAGAGTGTGACTTCATTCTCTGGTCAGGACACCATTACTCCACTATATCTTTACATAGCCAATAGTTGTTTGCTGCTATATTAATGTTCAAAATATCGTCTCTAGCTCCTTTAAAGGATTTGGCTGGTTTGCTAAGACCCCCAATTGGCCCTTCTCACAGTAGGAAAAACACAGGTGGTGCTCCTAACAGTAATTATGGGCCCGTTTGATTTAGGTGTGGCAGTGCACCAGTACAGACACAACTAGACCTCGTCTCGGTTCTCATGTCCTTTTCACACAGCCAGAGCTCGGGGCTGGACGATACGCTGCTCTCCGACATCGCTGATCTGTGATTTTTAGGTGTTGCCATTCCAATCACATGTCAGTCAGTCTTTCTTTCTTTTATTTCAGCAGCATCATCGCTATACTGGGAGGGTTTAAGGGAAGGTGACATGCTACTGGTGATGTAGTGTACTTCTTGTATGCTATACTGGGAGGGTTTAAGGGAAGGTGACATGCTACTGGTGATGTAGTGTACTTCCTGTATGCTATACTGGGAGGGTTTAAGGGAAGGTGACATGCTACTGGTGATGTAGTGTACTTCTTGTATGCTATACTGGGAGGGTTTAAGGGAAGGTGACATGCTACTGGTGATGTAGTGTACTTCTTGTATGCTATACTGGGAGGGTTTAAGGGAAGGTGACATGCTACTGGTGATGTAGTGTACTTCTTGTATGCTATACTGGGAGGGTTTAAGGGAAGGTGACATGCTACTGGTGATGTAGTGTACTTCTTGTATGCTATACTGGGAGGGTTTAAGGGAAGGTGACATGCTACTGGTGATGTAGTGTACTTCTTGTATGCTATACTGGGAGGGTTTAAGGCAGGGGTCGGCAACCCAAAATGTTGAAAGAGCCATATTGGACCAAAAAAACAAAAAACAAATATGTCTGGAGCCGCAAAAAAATAAAAGCCTTATATAAGCCTTATATTGAAGGCAACACATGCTGTATGTATCTATAGTAGCTATATTAGCCTACTATAGAAATGACTAAGTTAACTACAAATACATAATGAGCCTTCATGATTAAATGTTTATTTTTCCTGCAGTGCATCCTGTAGCAGTGGTTCTCAACCGGTGGGGGAAACTGGGGGGGGGGGGGGGGGGGGGGGGGGGGGGCGCGGGTTGAAAAAGGAGGACAAATACGCGCCCGGCGCAGCGTCACGCCAGACGCGTATTTGTCCTCCTTTTTGAGAGCGCAATAGTAACACACCGCGCCCCCCCCCCCCGCCGGTCGTAGGTCCGCGGTGTGTTAATTGCGCGCACCACGCCCCCGTCGGCCGGAGTGTTACTTACAATCGCGCGCGCGCCCCCCCGTCGGCTGTAGTCCGCGGTGTGTTACTATTGCGCGCAGCCGCCGGTTTGTTTACGCCTGCCTGGCATCCCGCCTTACTGATAGAAACGTGTGTCGCAGGCTATGACGTAAATCTTCGTTGACAGAAATGTTGAAATTTAATATTTATTCTACACATTTTTACAGCATTGAAAAACGTTAATAATGTTTGTGTCATGTTTGTTTTCCTACAGAAACCATATTAAAACAAAAAATATATTTCTCTCCCCCATCTTTTTCCATTTTCAAACATTTTTGAAAAAGCTTCAGGGAGCCACTAGGGCTGCGCTAAAGAGCCGCATGCGGCTCCGGAGCCGCGGGTTGCCGACCCCTGGTTTAAGGGAAGGTGACATGCTACTGGTGATGTAGTGTACTTCTTGTATGCTATACTGGGAGGGTTTAAGGGAAGGTGACATGCTACTGGTGATGTAGTGTACTTCCTGTATGCTATACTGGGAGGGTTTAAGGGAAGGTGACATGCTACTGGTGATGTAGTGTACTTGTATGCTATACTGGGAGGGTTTAAGGGAAGGTGACATGCTACTGGTGATGTAGTGTACTTCCTGTATGCTATACTGGGAGGGTTTAAGGGAAGGAGACATGCTACTGGTGATGTAGTGTACATCTTGTATGCTATACTGGGAGGGTTTAAGGGAAGGTGACATGCTACTGGTGATGTAGTGTACTTCTTGTATGCTATACTGGGAGGGTTTAAGGGAAGGTGACATGCTACTGGTGATGTAGTGTACTTTTTGTATGCGTTTAATGTGAAAACAAGAAACATGCTGTTTAAAAAAAAAATCGGCATTCAAAAATCAATCCAAAAAATCGTGATACTTAAGTTAATCGCTTTTTTTCCCCACTCCTACAGAGAACCCTCCAAAGCCTGAGGCAGTTTTCCCGTCTGTGTGTTCAGATGAATATAATTTCATGTGTGTCGTGGACACCGCGCATCTGGGACCGGTCACCTACCAATGGAAGATGGATTACGGAGATTGGTTCAACGGTACCGAGCGTCTGGATCTCTCCGTGGATGTTAACCCTCAGGAGGTCTCCTGTAAGGTGATCACCAGGCTGAGTGAGAGCAAAGCCAGCAGCCCCACTAAAAACGGGTGCTATAAACCAGGTACGTAACGCTGGTCCGTACTCAAACAGTCATATGGAGGATGCTCAGACCCGGTCTGAGCTGTGCGATACAGTGCTGCTGTACAGTCGTTTATTTGTTTATGTCCGTCGTCACGGCAACCAGGACAGGGAACCATTACAACGGGATGAACATCTCTGAACTTTTCAGAGAAGCGCTGCCGACCACAGAACTGTCGAACGAACGTTTTGGTTGTTGCCTACAACATTTGACAGACTCTACAGTCAGTTGCTTTCACAAAGTGTAACGTTTGTGTCAGCATAAGCTGCTCATCACTTATGGACGTTGAACCACAAGTGGTCGCTACGATGTTGAGCTAAGGGCTAACGTGGCTAGTCGTCATGGAAACAAAGCGCGCAAACGTCCCGTCCCCGTGCCTCCCAGCGCCGCGCCAGCGCATTGCTGCCAGAAAAAAAACACGTCTTGTACGTGTAGACTAGGATTTGAGAAGTTTCTAGGGGTGTCCCCGACTAAGAATTTACATAATGGAATCTGATTCGTCAAGTCTTGCCTATAGTCGACTGATCGTCGAATCATGTTTTTTTTCTTTTTTTTTCATATTCTCATTTGCGACATTGGCTTCCATTTTTTCCACACCAGACTAAAGAGCTGAAACACTCAATTAAACAATTTCAATTACAATTTCGCCGCCCCTATTATTTTCTATGTGCAGCCCCACCCCGGCGGCGGCGCTCCACTACACTTCACACCACTGTCCTATTTCACAGCGTCGCCGCGCGTCAAGTGCCGCCGAAAAGACGCTTTCTTCTTTTCCTTTTTTTTTCTTCTGCTCCGGAGACGATATATATTCTGACGATATTCCTGACGCTTCCTATGAGTGCTGGGGGCGGGGCTTGTGTCATAGACGCGCTGCGGCGGTGAATGATCCGGTGTGTTGCCGACGATTGGACTCTGAGATTGGCAGTCGAATCAGACTCCTTCGATCGAATCGTCCAATAGTCGACTATTCGGGGTCACCCCTATTGGTTTCATTTGGTTATTCTTAGCAAACGAAAAACAGAACCCGTTGTCATGGTTCCCTGTCCTGGTTGCCGTGACGACGGACACAAACAAATAAACGTCTGTACAGCAGCACTGTATCGCACAGCTCAGACCGGACCAATGATGTGTTAACACTGTGTTAGCATGTTGTTACCGTGATGTGTGTTAACGCTGTGTGTTAGCATGTTGTTGCCGTGATGTGTGTTAAAGTTGTGTGTGTGTTAGCATGTTGTTGTCGTGATGTGTGTTAACATTGTGTGTGTGTGTTAGCATGTTGTTGTCGTGATGTGTGTTAACATTGTGTGTGTGTTAGCATGTTGTTGTCGTGATGTGTGTTAACGTTGTGTGTGTGTTAGCATGTTGTTGTCGTGATGTGTGTTAACATTGTGTGTGTGTGTTAGCATGTTGTTGTCGTGATGTGTGTTAACATTGTGTGTGTGTGTTAGCATGTTGTTGTCGTGATGTGTGTTAACATTGTGTGTGTGTTAGCATGTTGTTGTCGTGATGTGTGTTAACATTGTGTGTGTGTGTTAGCATGTTGTTGTCGTGATGTGTGTTAACGTTGTATGTGTGTTAGCATGTTGTTACCATGATGTGTGTTAACGTTGTGTGTGTGTTAGCATGTTGTTGTCGTGATGTGTTGTTAGCGTTGTGTGTGTGTTAGCATGTTGTTGTCGTGATGTGTGTTAACGTTGTGTGTGTGTTAGCATGTTGTTGCCGTGATGTGTGTTAACGTATGTGTGTGTTAGCATGTTGTTGTTGTGATGTGTGTTAACGTTGTATGTGTGTTAGCATGTTGTTGTCGTGATGTGTGTTAACGTTGTGTGTGTGTGTTAGCATGTTGTTGCCGTGATGTGTGTTAACGTTGTGTGTGTGTGTTAGCATGTTGTTGTCGTGATGTGTGTTAACGTTGTGTGTGTGTGTTAGCATGTTGTTACCGTGATGTGTGTTAACGTTGTGTGTGTGTTAGCATGTTGTTGTCGTGATGTGTGTTAACGTTGTATGTGTGTTAGCATGTTGTTACCGTGATGTGTGTTAACGTTGTGTGTGTGTTAGCATGTTGTTGTCGTGATGTGTGTTAGCGTTGTGTGTGTGTTAGCATGTTGTTGTCGTGATGTGTGTTAACGATGTGTGTGTTAGCATGTTGTTGTCGTGATGTGTGTTAACGATGTGTGTGTTAGCATGTTGTTGTCGTGATGTGTGTTAACGTTGTGTGTGTTAGCATGTTGTTGTCATGATGTGTGTTAACGTTGTGTCTGTGTTAGCATGTTGTTGCCGTGATGTGTGTAACGTTGTGTGTTAGCATGTTGTTGCCGTGATGTGTGTTAACGTTGTGTGTGTGTGTTAGCATGTTGTTGTCGTGATGTGTGTTAACGTGTGTGTGTGTTAGCATGTTGTTGCCGTGATGTGTGTTAACGTTGTGTGTGTGTTAGCATGTTGTTGTCGTGATGTGTGTTAACGTTGTGTGTGTGTTAGCATGTTGTTGTCGTGATGTGTGTTAACGTTGTGTGTGTTAGCATGTTGTTACCATGATGTGTGTTAACGTTGTGTCTGTGTTAGCATGTTGTTGCCGTGATGTGTGTTAACGTTGTGTAAGTGTGTTAGCATGTTGTTGCCGTGATGTGTGTTAACGTTGTGTAAGTGTGTTAGCATGTTGTTGTTGTGATGTGTGTTAACGTTGTGTAAGTGTGTTAGCATGTTGTTGCCGTGATGTGTGTTAACGTTGTGTAAGTGTGTTAGCATGTTGTTGTCGTGATGTGTGTTAATGTTGTGTAAGTGTGTTAGCATGTTGTTGCCGTGATGTGTGTTAACGTTGTGTCTGTGTTAGCATGTTGTTGTCATGATGTGTGTTAACGTTGTGTGTGTTAGCATGTTGTTGTCGTGACGGTCAGTTGATGTTCACACATTTCCATTTTATTTCCTTGCAGCTATCATCGCAGTGATAGTAATAGTAGCAGCAGCAGCAGCAGTAGTAGTAGTAGTAGGAGTAGGAGCTGTTTTCCTGGTCTGGAGGCGTAAGTATCCATTTAATCAACTTGTTCTCTACATAGGCAGATATAGAGATATAGATATAGAGAAATATATAGATATGGATATAGTTAGAGATATAGAGATGTGGTGGGCATAGATTAATTTGTTTAATTTAGATTAATCTCACTGTAATCTTGGAATGAATCTAGATTAATCTAGATTAAAATGGCTCATTTGAATTCTGTCGAAGGCATTCATAATATGTGTGTGTGCTACCTAAATAATGACTGGGGGGGGGGGGGCGCGCGCAATCGTAACCCACCCCAGACCTAAGACCGACGGGGGGGGGGGGGGGGGGGGGGGCCGTTCCGCAGCACTTACCTTCCTTGGTGGAGATCCGGTATAGACTCAGCTCCCAACCCAACTTTGAGAATAGATTAACAGCGATAATTTTTTTATCGCACGATAAGAGTCGATAACGGCCCACCACTAATATATATACTGTATATATGGATATAGTTATAGATATAAAGATGTAGATATAGAGATATATAGATATGGATATAGTTATAGAGATAGATATGTGTGTGTGTGTGTGTATATATATATATATATATATATATATATATATATATATAAAGATGTAGATCTAGAGAGAGAGAGATATATGGATACATAGACAGATGTATCACCACTCCACCACTCTATGAGCGACAACAGATTATGATTTGTTTATTGAATCATTTATTCGGCTCCGCCAACACAAATATGTCCTCAACTGGACCGGACATTTTCCTTCCCACTAGCTTGCTACTTTGCGTAGGGCTACACGTTAGCGCAGGCCAGCTTCTTGGTACCATGTACATTTATCTGGATGTTTATCAGCACTCATGGAGGATGCCTCTTGTCCAATCAAATGACTCAGTCATAACTGTTAGAGATAAATATAGAGAGATATATAGATGCAGATATAGATATTAGGGCTGCAACGATGAGTCGATAGACCGAAAATGAATCGAATCAGATTTGTATAATCCATTAATCGTCAGTTATTTATCATCTACTAATACCAAAGATTTGCCGTTTGATGCTTCAGAAATTTAAATGTTTGGTTCATGGATCATTATGAAATGAATACTTTAGTTTTTCTTGGCTGCTTGTCAGATAAAGCAAATTTAAGACATCACTTGTGACGGCGTTTGCTATTTCAATGGCGTAGAGAACTTGAATACTGCATCTTTTGTTACATAAGTGTTGGCAGTGTCACCAGTATTGGTGACACTATTGACCTGGGCTTTCTTCCTGATCCAGGTCCACAACATCCCTGGTCCCAGAGACTTCGTGGTCTGAATTCAATTCAATGTGAGTGTTTTGTTGCAGATCTATATTTATTTGTTTGTATCTACACCATATGCATATGAGTGGTTCTCAAATGGGGGTACTTTGAGGGATGGCAGGGGGTACTTGGGAACATTTCAAGAAATGTTTTAATATTGGTTATGAACAATTGTAGAATAATTCCACCTTAATACAATTCATTCAATCTGAATACCTCCTTAACAAAATGAAGTAAATCTGAGTACTAACAAGTACAAGTTTGCTAAATCTTTCTGATGACAAACTCCTAAGTGAAGCACAAGCTCATGTTTTTCACGTAACTTGATGTATTTGCTCCCCCCATGTAATGTAACATGCGCATACATTATTCAGTCATTTAAATCTTTTTCACCTTTGTGCCCATGAAAGGGGTACTTGGTACATTAGTACAAATAATTTGAGAACTACAAATGCTGAATCCCATTCATCTTATTCTGTTGTTTCTCCTCAGATTTTAACAAGCAACCAGTCTCAGGTCAGTCGCCGTAGAAAACAAGAAAAAAACTAAATGCTGAACACATGAATAATCATTGTGATTTTAAACTAGAACAAAATGTACAAATTGTTGAAATATTATTCTACTGTTGCTAAAATATCTTGTTTTCAGATCAACCAGCACCAGCGGAAGGCGTCCCATTAAACGGTCAGTCTCATGTTTAAGAGAGCATAGTGGAGGTGACCGGGCTCAAGTTAGTTTCATATTCAACATTTAATTGATTTGGGCAGCCGGCAAGGTCATTCATCCTCGTAACCAAAGAAAAACAACACACACACATGAATGAACGAATGACACGCACACAGTAGATACAAGAATCATTCAATAAGGTCATATATCAAAGAAAATGTTTTGGTATTATTACCTGCCTGTTGGACGTTGATCCAGTTGCCTTCTTCCAGTTCACTCATTAATAAGTCACTCTTGATTCAGATTTGGATATAAAATACTTTGTTGAATACAATTTGTTGAGTCATCCAAATGTGGAAATTAACTTATAATGTGAACAAGTATTTTAGGTTCATTGGCTTCATGTGTTTGTGTCTCTAACAGACGGGCTGAAAGGAAATCCTGCTGGCCACGAATCTGACGGCGTCTGATTGACCAACATGTTGAACCTTGACTGGACTGCAGATGACCACGCCCTCTAGCGCTCAAAAAAATGACTATGCCCCCTCACGCTCAACAAAATGACCACGCCCCCTAGCGCTAAAAAAAAATGACCACGCTCCCTAGTGCTCAACAAAATGACCACACCCCCTAGCGCTCAACAAAATGACCACGCTCCCTAGCGCTCAACAAAATGACCACGCTCCCTAGTGCTTAACAAAAACAATGAGGTCCCCCTATTCACCGAAATCACCTGTAAATTATCCAAGCAAAGATCAGACAAACGGATCTGGGGCGACGTACGAGTGGTCGTAGCTAAACAATGTTTTCAGATGTATCGTGATTTTTTTAATGTCTATTTAGTGTGCTATTATTTTTTATATTGTTTTGTTATCCTGCGCCGCCACTGAATGTAGTGGAGCTAGCTAGCTTCCTCCATCTTCTGTGCCTCTGCTATTCACCAGTTCATGGTATGTCTTTGCAACCAGAAGACAGGACAGGAGTTAACATGTTGTCCACCATGACCAGTTGAAGTCCAAACAGTCAGTTGGTACACCAGTTGCCTCCCTCCAGCCTAAAGACACAAACAGGTAGATTAGTAGTCTTGCTAAGGGCAGGACGCAGCGACGGTGTCCTTGTAAAATAGTGTCGGGGGGGGGGGGGGGGGACTTGTTTTGGTGGGACATTTGAATGTCATTATAATGGCTAAATCCCTGCACAAGAAAACGCCACATGAAACAGTATAAGACGTACGTCAACTGTGATTGGACATTTTCAGCGTTGCGGTGGCTAGCTCGGAGGTCAATGACGTCACAGTTGTAACGTCACAAACAGGTCGATTTTTTAAATGCTTGCAGTTAGGCCTATCAGCAGCTTTTAATATTAACTAACTCTGGTAAAAACAATGCATAGTTTCCCATAACATCTAATTGTTAAACGAAATGTTTGAACGACTCAATCTGTATTTGGGGTAATCTGATTTAAAGTGGTAATCTTAGATTTCCATGTAAATACATGTCCACTTATCGCCAAGGGCGTCGCCAAAGAGACTGAAACGGGAACCTTCGACATTGCCACTTTAAGATAATGCTCTGAATTGCTGATTATTTATTAAAGGGTTGACGACTGGAAGTGCTTCATGCGTGCATCGTTCAGCATGAACCAGTCTTCACTTCCTCATGTATGATTTTTTGTGTGTTAAAAGTACACTGTGTAAAATGTAGTAGCATCTAGCGGTGAGGTTGCAGATTACAACCAACTGAATCCCCCCCCCCCCCCCCACCTCTCTCTTTCCAACGACGTGGGAGGAGCTACCTACTCAAGTCGCTCATGACGTTCAATTCAATTTTGCAGACGCATTTAAAGGAGCCGTATGCTTTTAGACAGCCATATCAAAGAGTGAACTTCATACACTTTGGCCATATTGCAGAGACGCTTTTGCTTGTTGGATAAACGATAGCCGCACATCCCTCGTAACTACGCCGTGAAGGTGAACCCTCCCGGACTCCGCTATTAACATGAACCGCTCCGCCGGAGGATCCGCACATCCACACGCACCGGACACCAGAATACAAACACACGTTTTCCATTTGATTGCTTTTAAATAAAGTTGTGTGCAGTTATACGGTAAATACGATTATTAAAAGTGTTCAACGTCTCCTTCCTGGTCCAGAACCGCTTGGTCCATGCCGTTAATAGGCGGCCTGCTTTGTGCGTGTGCTTGTAAACATGATATTTAAGCTGATTATTACGGTATTGTATTGTCAACGCATAAAAACTCATTTCATAAAAAGGCAAATCGCATACATAACTAAGCGCAATTAAGCGCGCAAAAAAATTGATTCTGTTGGATTGTAGGAGGGCGCATGGCCCAGTAGTTCCCCGCCTACCAGCTACTGAATGAATAGATGAATGGAATGGGTGGTAACTTTCGATAATAAATGACACACCTCCACCCAGGCCAGAGCCTTTCTGTTGCGATCTCTGAAACAAAAAAGGCTTGGATCGTACAACACCGGGTGCCCAGCCACAGCCGCGATTAACTTTTCAGTCGACATTTTGATGTACAGTAGGAACCAAAAAAGTACAGTAGGAACCAAAGTGCCGGTGTTCCCTGGGATCCACGCAAGCGGAGAGCGTCTACGTTCCGGTTTCTCGATCTGCGTACTTGTCCGTACTTCTTGTGGACTTGTGAAACGTCATCAGTCGCAGCCCAAATACTGTTCCAATTATTTAAAAAAAAATTTTTTTTTTATTGAAGGCTGATTCATTTACATAAATCAAGGCAATAGACAACAATAAATACTCTTAACATACAAGGCACATTAGGTAAGAGAAATAACTTAAATTATATAAGGTGATAATAATTAACATAAATAATAGAAAGTAGAAAATAGATAAATAATAGTAACATAAGAGAAATAAATAAAAATAAATAAAAGTAATCAAGTCCAGTAATAATGAGTCCACAATCTTCCATAGTTATTCTAGAGGTCATCAAATATTTTCAGATCTTCATAAGCTCTGAAAAGAGACTTTGCATGTTTTCCTTTCATTAGTCTTAAGGCACTGAGATGATTGTCCACAAGGTCCCTTTTAAAGACGAAGAAAAGGGGTTTTGTTTTCCTCCATTTGGATGTGTGGACGAAAGATTTCGCCAGAAGTATAAGGTTGTTCAATATCAAGTCACTCTTAATGTCTTTCATGTTAATACCAAACACAATATTTTCTCTTGTGAGAGGAGTAAGTAGTTGGATTTTGGTTGATAGCCAGTCCTGTAAATCCTCCCAGAAGGTCACAGAGTACATACAATGGAAAAACAGATGATCTGTAGTTTCAATTTCAGTATCACAGAAGCTGCAGTTATTGTGATCAACATTAAATCTCATTCTCAGCAGTTCATTGCATGGATAAATGTTACTAAGAATTTTGAAATGGACTTCTTTTGTCTTGGGACTTACAGGGTAAGTAATATAGTTAGTCCTCCATTTCTTAATGTCTGATTGAGTGAGAACAGTTGGATGATGGAGTTTCTATTTGATCGTATTGGGTACAGTATATTGTTCAGGTGATTGCATAACAATTTGTTTGAAATGTTCTCCATAAAATCTTTCCCATTACATTGAAGCATGGGTAAATTTAACGCACACGACTGTGTGTCTATGTTTTGGACTAATAGTCTTACTGGAGCAGGGATCGCTTTGGACACTTTATCAAACTGAGCGCGTGTGCAAACTATGTCATACTTTGAGCAAAAGTTTTCATGAGATAGCCAGTGTCCCTGATCGTTAATTAGGTGGGTTACTGGCCAGATATTTTTATCCATCCAATGCTGTAAGTAGAGAGATTTACCATTACATAGCACATATCTGTTGTTCCAAATGGGGGTTTGATGTGGGGTAAAATTGTGTGTGTATGTAACCGATGGGTTTCTGCGTTGTGTCTTTTTTCCCATTAAGTGAGGCACACACAGGAGTTGAGTTGGGAGGGTTTATTCCTTTTTAGGAGACAAAATACACGGGCGTCACACACAATCCATATAATCTCTCTCCACTCAGCTCCGAGCATCAGCGCTCACTCAAGCTATCTTAATATATTCTTATCTAATTATGAATACATGTGGAAGATAAATTATAAAACTGTCAAAGAAGTTAGTTAAATAAAAAACAGTATATAAAATATATACACCAATAAGGTAATACAAATATAATAAAGAAAGGTTTTTGTTACACAGTACATCAATTGTCTTTTTCCCCTCACACAACTCATTTTATGTTTTATACAATAAGCAATATCAAAACACATAACAGGCATACCTTTTTAGAGGAGACAAAATACACGGGCGTCACACACAATCCATATAATCTCTCTCCACTCTACAAAATAAAGAAAACAAAATTAACTACACATTAAATCATACGGCTGCATTCAAAATATCAACACAGACATGCAGCGATCTTTTCCTCATACTAAATCTCACGCGGTCGGGAAACCCCGTAGTAACGTGCCGCTAGCTTAAGACATGTTGACAAAACATCGCACACAATTAAAAGTCCGTTTTTTAACAAAAGTTGAATGACTGAAAGTTGTCTGTACATCGGGAATTTCTCCCGTATACCCAAAAGCATATCACAAGGCAGTGTGAATTACTATAAGGATGACAATTGAAAAGAGAGATATAAACGTAACCTACCAGCTCCGATCATCAGCGCTCACTGAAGCTAGACACACAGGTGCAACGCCAAATTACTCCCCAGGGAAACAAAAGCTATGGAAAATCTCAGTATGCTATGGAAAATAACCATGTGGAACCAATTTACATAGGAAACAATTTTGGGGGAGTTCACAATACAAAAAGAATGTGAAAAATAAAAATACATTTAAATAAAATTCAATTAAGCTCGGTTACATGTACATGAGTTTCCAGCATAACAGCACCTGTTTATGGAATAAGGATAGTTTGACTGGCAATTTTTCAATCTGAAAATCACATTTAAGAACAAATTCCATACCGCCCATTTTTTTGAACAACCCCCTGGGGAGACAATACCAAATACAGTTTTTGTTCAGCAGAAAGGATTTTAGCCATTTTAATTTCAGTACAGCATTTAAACATTCAAAATCAATTGCTTGTAGACCACCATCTTTGTATTCTTTAATTATTTCTGATTTCTTGACGTAATGAACCCAACCCTATTTTTCCAAATGAAATTAAAGTTTAATTGGTTGAATGTTTTAATAAACTTATTAGGGATGGCCATTGAATATGCAGGATAAATGCACCTTGCTAAGGATTCCATTTTGGTTAAATATGTCCTTCCAAAAACTGTTAGGTCCCTTTGTAACCACATATTGAGCCTGGATTTACATTCAAGAATCTTGTCTTGTATATTTAAGGTTTCACTGTTTCTTGCGTCTTTGGTTATATGGATTCCAAGATATTTCACAGAAGATTTGATAGGGATATTATAAGCCTCTAACTGTTCCAATTCAAAGTCCGCATCTAGCCAAGTACAGTCCAAATGCCCGGATGTGTTCTTGCTCCGCCCATTTTATCGAGGATGCATCGGGTGGTGACTTGTGTGGACTTGGGCAGCCAAGTATCTCTTGTCTAATTTCTGATGATGATCTGTCTCATTTTGGTGCTCCTTTCATTCATTCATTCACCGACGTCCACACCAACATCATTTTTCCCGCCACTAGGCTAAAGACAGGGCTGGACTGGCCATCGGACATCAGACCCACCGCCAGGCCCGTGGCGGCGCAGGCGCAGTAGGGATCTTTCATCCAGTTTACTTTCGGTTTCGATGGAAAGTACAGAACGACGCCCCAACCCTGCGCCATTTTGACGACCACGGACGGGCTGTGTTTCCTGGAGCACGTCTAACGGATTGAGTGTTCAAAGTGCTGGACGTGTATTGCTGTCGGTGAGCGGACGACGACATGAAGTCCTTGTTGTGGACGTGGTGTCTCCTGGCGGCCGCGGGGGTCCTGGCGGGTAGGTGTTGAGGACCACGCCTCGCTAGCCCACACGCTTGTCTAGACTCCTACTGACTTCCACATGTGAACCGGTCCAGCCTGGTCCAGCTTCCAGAGGACCGCCTTATGGTCCTGTAGGACTTTTATTATAGGACTACTATTATTATTCATCCTATGATATGCGCTGACATCTGGAGAGACGGTTGGAGATTTGGTCCGGTCAAGATGACGTCACCCCGGAAATAACTAGAGCGAAACAAAGCGGAACCACTCTGTAGTATATAACAACCCAGTCTCATACAAAAACGTATCCTGGCTACGTTGGTCCAAAGTGCAAAACGTAGAGGGGCTACAATAACGGCCCTCAAATTGTATGACTGTTACGTTTTTTCTGCCTATTCTTTCCTATGGTGTTGCGTCCAAGTCACGTGACTTTCAAGATTCCGGCTGCGAGAACAAAAAACATGGCGGGCATTTCTCTTATTTTTAGTGAGAAAATCTATATTTTGAGTTAGTTTCTGCATACAAATGCGTTTTGATTACATTTCTAGCGAGAAATATATATTTTACTTTCATAATATCCACTCAGTGAATGTACATAATCACTCGCTTGCTCGTTGTTGCGACGATTTTTCAGATCTCGCCAGAATAACGTTAAACTGACACGTTTTGGTTGCTATGGACGCTGCTGTCGCCTAGCACAGCTGTAGCCCCAGATTCCACACGGGACTCCCTTGTGACGTCACTCGTCACTCGACGTCTGACGGATCAAACCCATAGACATATATACTTGTATATATGTCTGTGGATCAAACCCTCGCCCACTACATGTCTGAGGTTGATTTGCTGATCAACACATTATTCCGTGGCAGCGGGAGAAACTAATGTTGACAAAGTGACGAGTTACGATCGGATGTTTGTCCGCTGTTTAATTGTGATGGTGTGTGGGCATCCGTCCTGTGGTTAGTTATTACTCCTGTATCAGAGCTATAGAGTAAACAACTCTATAAACAACTATGTTTACTCTATAGCTCTGATTCCTGATGACGTCAGGTTGCTAGGGGCTACGGCTGATCAGCCGGAAGTACTGTCCTTACTGTACTATGTTGTAATGTCATAAGTGTTGACAATAAAGTTTGTTAAAAAAAACAACAACAACTATTATTGTCCCACACCACAATGTATGTCCCACAATGTTAACTCCAAACAATTCATGTTTGTCCAATTCATTCATAAGACAAACAAAGCAGCTGGAAACACGTCTAAAAACACTTGAAATAGAATGTAGCCTATATTTATATTTCTACAACATCAAATCTCCCTATAATATGAACAAAATATGATCAGGTTATACTTTCTCTCTTGAAAACGGGCAAAACGCTAACCCTCACCCTAACCCGGAAAATGAATTTAAAAAACTACAAACGTTCGGAAAATGCAATACAATGAAGTGTGCGGCGCCATGTTTTTCCGCCATTTTTTTGTAGTTCTAAAATGTTTAGTTAACGTTTTCCCTATTATGTGAAAATGTGTCAAGGAACTTCGCAAGTGAGTTATATGTTTTAGGGGCCGAGGAGCACATTTATTTGGTCAGATTTCATTTTTACTATTGTTAATTGGGTGAAATCTGGTTTTGACCTTACCCAGTAGCGCCCCCTGATGGTTTGGCAAAGGCCACAAAGGACATGATAGAAGAAGTCAAGAGCTTTCCAAAAATGTTTTCCCCATGTTTGTATCACATTGTGTTGCTTTTCTGTAAGCCTTTAAAAGAGCCTTAGGTTCAAGGTTCAAAGGGCATTCCTGAGGAGCAGGAACCACCCAGAATGTTCACAGTGGCAGATCTGTATTCTGCAGATCAAGACCTTTCCAACGATGTCTTCATTGTCATCCTACGACAAAGTTTCATTTTTATCTTGCTCACTGCCAAGGCACTACTGATGTGTACTTTCTCACAGCCTATATAGAGCCAAGATGGATAAAATCACTAAAACATATTTTAAGGGATATATAGTGACAAAATGTGTTCAACATATCGATGGTGACCTTATCCTTAGTCATGCTTTTCAATTTGGAGCAGTTTAGACCCCATTTACCCCTTAAACTAGGCCTATCTTTCATATAAATATTTCCATATTACTTAATATGACCATTTATAGCCATTGTGTTCCCTTCCCCAGGGCTGACAGGATTGCCCTGGATGAACCAATAGTATATAATATGGTAATGCGAATGTATGTCTGTGTGCAGTTACATTTTTACACACAGTTTTTAATTGACCAAGATATGAGCTTTTAAAAGCAAGTAGGTATGCAAAGGGCGTTAGAACTACAAAAAAAAATGGCGGAAAAAAATGGCGCCGCACACTTCATTGTATTGCATTTTCCGAATGTTTGTAGTTTTTTAAATTCATTTTCCGGGTTAGGGTGAGGGTTAGCGTTTTGCCCGTTTTCAAGAGAGAAAGTATAACCTGATCATATTTTGTTCATATTATAGGGAGATTGATGTTGTGAAAATATAAATATAGGCTACATTCTATTTCAAGTGTTTTTAGACGTGTTTCCAGCTGCTTGTTTGTCTTATGAATGAATTGGACAAACATGAATTGTTTGGAGTTAACATTGTGGGACATTGTGGTGTGGGACAATAATAGTTGTTGTTGTTTTTTTTAACAAACTTTATTGTCAACACTTATGACATTACAACATAGTACAGTAAGGACAGTACTTCCGGCTGATCAGCCGTAGCCCCTAGCAACCTGACGTCATCAGGAATCAGAGCTATAGAGTAAACATAGTTGTTTATAGAGTTGTTTACTCTATAGCTCTGATACAGGAGTAATAACTAACCACAGGACGGATGCCCACACACCATCACAATTAAACAGCGGACAAACATCCGATCGTAACTCGTCACTTTGTCAACATTAGTTTCTCCCGCTGCCACGGAATAATGTGTTGATCAGCAAATCAACCTCAGACATGTAGTGGGCGAGGGTTTGATCCACAGACATATATACAAGTATATATGTCTATGGGTTTGATCCGTCAGACGTCGAGTGACGAGTGACGTCACAAGGGAGTCCCGTGTGGAATCTGGGGCTACAGCTGTGCTAGGCGACAGCAGCGTCCATAGCAACCAAAACGTGTCAGTTTAACGTTATTCTGGCGAGATCTGAAAAATCGTCGCAACAACGAGCAAGCGAGTGATTATGTACATTCACTGAGTGGATATTATGAAAGTAAAATATATATTTCTCGCTAGAAATGTAATCAAAACGCATTTGTATGCAGAAACTAACTCAAAATAAAGATTTTCTCACTAAAAATAAGAGAAATGTCCGCCATGTTTTTTGTTCTCGCAGCCGGAATCTTGAAAGTCACGTGACTTGGACGCAACACCATAGGAAAGAATAGGCAGAAAAAACGTAACAGTCATTTGAGGGCCGTTATTGTAGCCCCTCTACGTTTTGCACTTTGGACCAACGTAGCCAGGATACGTTTTTGTATGAGACTGGGTTGTATATAACTATATAGACTATTACTGTACTACTATGTAGTATATAACTATATAGACTATTACTGTACTACTATGTAGTATATAACTATATAGACTATTACTCTATGTAGTATATAACTATATAGACTATTACTGTACTACTATGTAGTATATAACTATATAGACTATTACTGTACTACTATGTAGTATATAACTATATAGACTATTACTGTACTACTATGTAGTATATAACTATATAGACTATTACTGTACTACTATGTAGCGTATAACAACACATACTATTACTGTACTACTATGTAGCGTATAACTATATAGACTATTACTGTATTACTATGTAGTATATAACTATATAGACTATTACTGTACTACTATGTAGTATATAACTATATAGACTATTACTGTACTACTATGTAGTATATAACTATATAGACTATTACTGTATTACTATGTAGTATATAACTATATAGACTATTACTGTACTACTATGTAGTATATAACTATATAGACTATTACTGTACTACTATGTAGTATATAACTATATAGACTATTACTGTACTACTATGTAGCGTATAACAACACATACTATTACTGTACTACTATGTAGCGTATAACTATATAGACTATTACTGTACTATGTAGTATATAACTATATAGACTATTACTGTACTACTATGTAGTATATAACTATATAGACAATTTTCCACATAACAATTGTTTTTGTTTTTGTTAAGCTCCACTCGAGGTTTTTAACCTTGAGGGTCAAACGCTCACCTTGGAGCCAGGCAAGACTGTTCAACAATCAATCAAGATCATCAGATGGAAATACAACGGCAACTTGGTGGTCAATTGGAACGGTCCGGACAGGGTGACATACTATGAGAAATTCAAAGGACGCACAACGTTGGATGCAGAAACCCTGAAGTTGGAAATCAAAGACTTGACCTTGAGTGATGGCGGCAAGTTCAGTTTGGAGACGGAAAAGGGGCCGGTCAATTCTTATGAAGTTAAAGTCATTAGTAAGTATGTGTATGCTGGTGCGTGGGTGTCGGTTGGTGGGATTGGAACTATCTCTTGGCCTGAGTCCCCCAAAAATTGGGTTTATCTTATTTTAATGAGCAATAATAAGCAACTAAAACAATTGAAAGAGAAGCTGGGATGACAACACACACAGAGAGTGTGACTTCATTCTCTGGTCAGGACGCCATTACTCCACTATATCTTTACATAGCCAATAGTTGTTTGCTGCTATATTAATGTTCAAAATATCGTCTCTAGCTCCTTTAAAGGATTTGGCTGGTTTGCTAAGACCCCCAATTGGCCCTTCTCACAGTTGGAAAAACACAGGTGGTGCTCCTAACAGTAATTATGGGCCCGTTTGATTTAGGTGTGGCAGTGCACCAGTATAGACACAACTAGACCTCGTCTCGGTTCTCATGTCCTTTTCACACGGCCAGAGCTCGGGGCTGGACGATACGCTGCTCTCCGACATCGCTGATCTGTGATTTTTAGGTGTTGCCATTCGAATCACATGTCAGTCAGTCTTTCTGGCTTTTATTTCAGCAGCATCATCGCTATACTGGGAGGGTTTAAGGGAAGGTGACATGCTACTGGTGATGTAGTGTACTTCTTGTATGCTATACTGGGAGGGTTTAAGGGAAGGTGACATGCTACTGGTGATGTAGTGTACTTCTTGTATGCTATACTGGGAGGGTTTAAGGGAAGGTGACATGCTACTGGTGATGTAGTGTACTTCCTGTATGCTATACTGGGAGGGTTTAAGGGAAGGTGACATGCTACTGGTGATGTAGTGTACTTCTTGTATGCTATACTGGGAGGGTTTAAGGGAAGGTGACATGCTACAGGTGATGTAGTGTACTTCTTGTATGCGTTTAATGTGAAAAGAAGAAACATGCTGTTTAAAAAACAAATCGGCATTCAAAAATCAATCAAAATTGTGATACTTATGTGAATCACTTTTTTTCCCCACCCCTACAGAGAACCCTCCGAAGCCCGAGGCAGTTTTCAAAAATCAGTATGATGCAGAAAAAACATCATTTCATGTGTGTCGTGGACACCACGCATCTGGGACCGGTCACCTACCAATGGAAGATGGATAACGGAGATTGGTTCAGCGGTACCGAGCGTCTGGATCTCTCCGTGGCTGTGGACCCTCAAGAGGTCTCCTGTAAGGTGATCACCAGGCTGAGTGAGAGCGAAGCCAGCAGCCCCACTAAAAATGATTGCTATAAGTCAGGTATGTCACGCTGGTCCGTACTCAAACAGTCATATGGAGGATGCTCAGTCCCGGTCTGAGCTGTGCGATACAGTGCTGCTGTACAGTCGTTTATTTGTTTATGTCCGTCGTCACGGCAACCAGGACAGGAAACCATGACAATGGGGTGAACATCTCTGAACTTTTCAGAGAAGCGCTGCCGACTACAGATTATGTTAACTGTCGAACGAATGTTTAATTTTGGAAAAGAGTCGGTTGTTGCCTATAAAATTTGACAGACTCTACAGTCAGTAGTATTACTATATAGTATATTACTACATAGAGTATTACTATATTACTATATAGTATATTACTGCATAGACTATTACTATATCACTATATAGTATATTACTACATAGACTATTACTATATTACTATATAGTATATTACTACATAGACTATTACTATATAGTATATCACTACATAGACTATTACTATATTACTACACTGCAAAAAGTGAAAATATAGACAAGTGTAATTTACTTGATTTCAGTGTATTTATCTAATCACACCATTTTTTTGACTTATTTACTCATTCAGGCTGAAGATATTTAAGATACTATTACTTGTTTCAAGAAAATTAATTTTGCGCCAACCAACTTAGATAATAGAAGTAATTCTAAGCAGATTTATCTTAAATTGTTGAGGAGGTAGCCTTTATACATGTTAACAACTCAGCTTAAGGATATGTTTTACTTGTTTCAAGACTCACTTCAACCTGTTTTAAGAATGGAGCCCAACTCATTAAGATAATGTAAGAATTGATTGTGTGCATCATTAATGTACTCTTGGACAATGCAGTGTTCCACCTCAGTAAATTGAATATAATCTAATCTAATCAATGGGAGCATCCTGGACCATTAACAATAACAAAACATGAACTTTTATCAAAACACTGAGGAGTACCTCAACTACCTTTATTCATGGTTAGGGTTAGGTATTTGGCAGATGCTTTTATCCAAAGCGACACTCATAAAAACACCAATATAATGTAACAAATCAGGAGATTTGTAGAAGTCATTTTCAGTAGTTTTATTGGCTTGTAGGCACAACAATTAACACTCCTACCCAGTCCAGAGTTGGCTAGGCCTAGCTCATTACACAGCCCCCACGAGGCTTAGTCCAAATATCTAATATATTTAGTATTCATGTCAATTTAAGCACAATAATTAACAACAAACAATACATTTCAAAAACAAAAATCAATGGTAACCCTTCATTTTACAGTACGGTAATTACCAGCTAATTACCTGGTAATAAGATGTATTTACTAAGTAATAACCAGGTAATTAAATGTAATTACCTTCTAATTACCAAGTACTTACCAGGTAATTACCAAGTATTTACATTACATATTTACCTGGTAACTACCACTTATTTACCTGGTAGTTACCTGATATTTACCTGGTAGTTACCTGATATTTACCTGGTCACCACTTATTTACCTGGTAGTTACCTGATATTTACCTGGTAACTACCACTTATTTACCTGGTAGTTACCTGATATTTACCTGGTAACTACCACTTATTTACCTGGTAGTTACCTGATATTTACCTGGTAACTACCAATTATTTACCTGGTAGTTACCTGATATGGTAAAAACATA
Source organism: Merluccius polli (assembly GCA_030340625.1). Lineage (NCBI taxonomy): Eukaryota > Metazoa > Chordata > Actinopteri > Gadiformes > Merlucciidae > Merluccius > Merluccius polli. The sequence continues at coordinate 132,812 of JAOPHQ010002884.1, forward strand.
AACAAAAACTTGTTGGTATTTACCTGGTAAATACCAACAAGTTACCCAGTATTTACTAGATATATACTGAAAACTACCAGGTATTTATCCAGGAATTATAGATTATGTATTACCAATCAACCTGTGTAGTGACAGTGAGGGTAATGACTCTGATATTTACCTGGTAATTACCCAGTATTTACTTGATAACTTGCAACTATTTACTAAGTAATTACTTTCTAATTACCCAGTAGTTACAATTTACCCAATAACCCCCATGTATGTATGCAGATATTAACTGGTATTTACCCAGTAATTACAAATGTAATTCCAAAACATTATCAGGTAAAACCCTGTGAATTACCCTGTAAGGAAGGTGGAACTGTACTGTAAAAGGAAGCGTGGTTTGTTTCAATGATATTACCATATACTTTCCTGGTAACTGTAGATTATAATCCTCTAGTTTTGAACATGGTATCTGGCAAAAACTCCCATATCTCCCTGATAATTATCGGGGTGATATCAGAGTTTTACAGAGTAGTTACCTGTAAGAAAGGTGGAACTGTACTGTAAAGGAAGCGTGGTTTGTTTCAATGATATTACTGTAGCTCCCAAGTAGTACACACGAGGCCAGAGGTCTTTGTTAGAAAACAGGGTTTATTTTCCAGGTCGAACCAACCCGTGAGAAATGGGTTTAAAGAGAACAATAATTCAAATCAATAAATACAATTGACAATATGCAAATGTCCGTTTTTTCAGCAGCACAACAGGTGTTACATTTACACCAAAAACCACTACACACACCTCACATACAGTCCACAACTCAATATTAACTTGTACATTTACAAACTTAACTTATATATACATATTCACCACTTTACATCGTATGCAAATCACCATCACGCACCAACCAAGCAATGGAATGCAACACAATCGTTCACGTTCTTCATATACGTAAATAAAAGATAAACATGCCTCCACTGCTTAAGGAGGGAATGTTCTTGTATGCTTCGTCCTTGTCCTTTATAGTTGTTCTACTTTAAGTGCCTTTAGCTTTTAACTTTAACTTATAGCTTATAGAACGTGCTGCCTCTTTCGCGCTGTTTGGCTAGGTGCGTTGCTAAAATGTGTCGTATTCCGGCGGCAATTAGTTCCGCCCCAATGCCATTCTAAACAGTAGGAACAAAAAAAACGGGAGGTTAACAAATTAAACAAACTATACCAGGAAAGTATAGTTTTCCTGGTATAGTTTGTTTAATTTGTTAACCTCCCGGTTAGAGTGTTTAGAATGGCATTGGGGCGGAACTAATTGCCGCCGGAATACGACACCTTTTAGCAACGCACCTAGCCAAACAGCGCGAAAGAGGCAGCACGTTCTATAAGCTATAAGTTAAAGTTAAAAGCTAAAGGCACTTAAAGTAGAACAACTATAAGGACAAGGAAGACGCATACAAGAACATTCCCTCCTTAAGCAGTGGAGGCATGTTTATCTTTTATTTACGTCTATGAAGAACGTGAACGATTGTGTTGCATTCCATTGCATGGTTGGTGCGTGATGGGGATTTGCATACGACGTAAAGTGGTGAATATGTAAGTTAAGTTTGTACATTTACAAGTTAATATTGAGTTGTGGACTGTATGTGAGGTGTGTGTAGTGGTTTTTGGTGTAAATGTAACACCTGTTGTGCTGCTGAAAAAAACGGACATTTGCATATTGTCAATTGTATTTATTGATTTGAATTATTTTTCTAAATTAAAAAAAATTGTTAAATTACAACCGCTGTTGTGTTACATTTTGTATTTAAATTGCATTAAATCTATTAATGTGTTTGTATACCTAAAACTAGACAATTTCTTAAAACAAGACATCCTAATCTAAGATTTGTTTTACTTATTATGAGATTTTTAATGCACTTGATACAAGCAAATCCATCTTATTTTTGACCTATTTCTGACTTGTTAAGAAATATTTACTTATTCCGAGATGTTTTAAAAGAACTTAATACAAGAAAATTCATCTTGTTTTAATCTTGTTGCTGACTAGTTTTGAGCAAGCCCGACTCTAACCCAGTTGGTTTCTAAGCAATAATTCTCCAAAACAAGCACAAATATCTTAAAATAAGACAAAAATATCTTGACAAGAGCACTAAATATAAGTAATTTATGCTTATAATAAGATTTTTAGTTTTCTTATTTCTCAGATTTTTTTTTTCTTGTTTCAAGGAAACTTAACAAGTAGAATTTTCATGATCCACTGACAGAAAATTCAGCTTGAAAAAAGTAAATTTCCTCTAATAGTGGCTGTATTTTCTTGTTTTTTTAGAGCCATTTTTTGCAGTGTATATAGTATATCACTACATAGACTATTACTATATTACTATATAGTATATTACTACATAGACTATTACTATATTACTATATAGTATATTACTACATAGACTATTACTATATTACTATATAGTATATTACTACATAGACTATTACTATATAGTATATCACTACATAGACTATTACTATATAGTATATTACTACATAGACTATTACTATATTACTATATAGTATATCACTACATAGACTATTACTATATTACTATATAGAATATTACTACATAGACTATTACGATATTACTATATAGTATATTGCTACATAAACTATTACTATATTACTATATAGTATATTACTACATAGGCTATTACTATATTACTATATAGTATATTACTACATAGACTATTACTATATCACTATATAGTATATTACTACATAGACTATTACTATATTACTATATAGTATATTACTACATAGACTATTACTATATTACTATATAGTATATTACTACATAGACTATTACTATATAGTGTATTACTACATAGACTATTACTATATTACTATATAGTATATTACTGCATAGACTATTACTATATTACTACATAGAATATTACTACATAGAATATTACTATATTACTATATAGAATATTATTATATAGAATATTACTATATAGAATATCATTATATAGAATATTGTATACTGTTTCCTTAGTTGATACTTTTAACTAAAGAAAGACTGAAATGTTATCCAATTTTCCACATAACAATCGTTTTTGTTTTTGTTAAGCTCAACTCTATGAGGAGGATCAAACGCTCACCTTGAGGAAATGCAAGACTGTTCAACAACCAATCACGATCATCAGATGGAAACACAACGGCAACTTGGTGGTCGTTTGGAACAGTCCGGACAGGGTGACATACTTTGGGAAATTCAAAGGACGCACAACGTTAGATGCGGAAACCCTGAAGTTGGAAATCAAAGACTTGACCTTGAGTGATGGCGGCACGTTCAGTTTGGAGACGGAAAAGGGGACAGTCAATTCTTATGAAGTTAAAGTCATTAGTAAGTATGTGTATGCTGGTGTGTCGGTGCGTGTGTGTCGGTTGGTCCCTACTGGTGCTACTGGTGATGTAGTGTACTTCTTGTATGCTATACTGGGAGGGTTTAAGGGAAGGTGACATGCTACTGGTGATGTAGTGTACTTCTTGTATGCTATACTGGGAGGGTTTAAGGGAAGGTGACATGCTACTGGTGATGTAGTGTACTTCTTGTATGCTATACTGGGAGGGTTTAAGGGAAGGAGACATGCTACTGGTGATGTAGTGTACTTCTTGTATGCTATACTGGGAGGGTTTAAGGGAAGGTGACATGCTACTGGTGATGTAGTGTACTTCCTGTATGCTATACTGGGAGGGTTTAAGGGAAGGTGACATGCTACTGGTGATGTAGTGTACTTCTTGTATGCTATACTGGGAGGGTTTAAGGGAAGGTGACATGCTACTGGTGATGTAGTGTACTTCTTGTATGCTATACTGGGAGGGTTTAAGGGAAGGTGACATGCTACTGGTGATGTAGTGTACTTCCTGTATGCTATACTGGGAGGGTTTAAGGGAAGGTGACATGCTACTGGTGATGTAGTGTACTTCTTGTATGCTATACTGGGAGGGTTTAAGGGAAGGTGACATGCCACTGGTGATGTAGTGTACTTCTTGTATGCTATACTGGGAGGGTTTAAGGGAAGGTGACATGCCACTGGTGATGTAGTGTACTTCCTGTATGCTATACTGGGAGGGTTTAAGGGAAGGTGACATGCTACTGGTGATGTAGTGTACTTCTTGTATTCTATACTGGGAGGGTTTAAGGGAAGGTGACATGCTACTGGTGATGTAGTGTACTTCTTGTACGCTATACTGGGAGGGTTTAAGGGAAGGTGACATGCTACTGGTGATGTAGTGTACTTCTTGTACGCTATACTGGGAGGGTTTAAGGGAAGGTGACATGCTACTGGTGATGTAGTGTACTTCTTGTATGCTATACTGGGAGGGTTTAAGGGAAGGTGACATGCTACTGGTGATGTAGTGTACTTCTTGTGCGCTATACTGGGAGGGTTTAAGGGAAGGTGACATGCTACTGGTGATGTAGTGTACTTCTTGTATTCTATACTGGGAGGGTTTAAGGGAAGGTGACATGCTACTGGTGATGTAGTGTACTTCTTGTATGCTATACTGGGAGGGTTTAAGGGAAGGTGACATGCTACTGGTGATGTAGTGTACGTCCTGTACGCTATACTGGGAGGGTTTAAGGGAAGGTGACATGCTACTGGTGATGTAGTGTACTTCTTGTATGCTATACTGGGAGGGTTTAAGGGAAGGTGACATGCTACTGGTGATGTAGTGTACTTCTTGTATGCTATACTGGGAGGGTTTAAGGGAAGGTGACATGCTACTGGTGATGTAGTGTACTTCTTGTATGCTATACTGGGAGGGTTTAAAGGAACACTTCACGCATTTGCATTAAACGTTGCATCGTTAGAAACCCAGTAATATTTCTCATTTTCCCCTGAGACGGGAGAAATCCGTATTTACCTCTCACACTTCCTAGTTCAAATGACGTAAAACGACGATTTTTGCGTCATTTGTACTAGGAAGTGTTTTTTTTTGGGGGGGGGTTCTAGTGACGCAAAAATCGTCGTTTTACGTCATTTGAACTACGAAGTGTGAGAGGTAAATACGGATTTCTCCCGTCTCGGAAAAATGAGTGAATGTTGCATGACCATTCAAAAATATGACCAGGTTTCTAATGATGCAACGTTTAATGCAAATGGGTGAAGTGTTCCTTTAAGGGAAGGTGACATGCTACTGGTACTGGATGTAGTGTAATTTTTGAATTTGTTTAATCTGAAAACAAGAAACATGCTGTTTAAAAAAAAAATCGGCATTCAAAAATCAATCCAAAAAATCGTGATACTTAAGTGAATCGCTTTTTTTCCCCACTCCTCCAGAGAACCCTCCGAAGCCCAAGGCAGTTTTCAAGCCGCTGGTGTGTTCAGATGAACGTCATTGCATGTGTGTCGTGGACCCCAAGGATCTGGGAGTGGTCTTCTACCAATGGAAGATGGATAACAGAGATTGGTTCAACGGTACCGAGCGTCTGGATCTCTCCGTGGATGATAACCCTCAAGAGGTCTCCTGTAAGGTGATCACCAGGCTGAGTGAGAGCGAAGCCAGCAGCCCCACTAAATATCATTGCATTAAGCTAGGTATGTCACGCTGGTCCGTACTCAAACAGTCATATGGAGGATGCTCAGTCCCGGTCTGAGCTGTGCGATACAGTGCTGCTGTACAGTTGTTTATTTTTTTATGTCCGTCGTCACGGCAACCAGGACAGGGAACCATGACAACGGGGTGCACCTCTCTGAACTTTTCAGAGAAGCGCTGCCGACCACAGATTATGTCAACTGTCGGTTGTTGCCTACAACATTTGACAGACTCTACAGCCAGTTGCTTTCACAAAGTGTAACGTTTGTGTCAGCATAAGCTGCTCATCACTTATGGACGTTGAACAACAAGTGGTCGCTACGATGTTGAGCTAGGGGCTAACGTGGCTAGTCGTCATGGAAACAAAGCGCGCAAACGTCCCGTCCCCGTGCCTCCCAGCGCCGCGCCAGCACATTGCTGCCAGAAAAACACGTCTTGTACGTGTAGAATAGGATTTGAGAAGTTGTTTGGTTTCATTTGGTTAACCGTTATTCTTAGCAAAAGAAAAACAGAACCCGTTGTCATGGTTCCCTGTCCTGGTTGCCGTGACGACGGACACAAACAAATAAACGTCTGTACAGCAGCACTGTATTGCACAGCTCAGACGGGACCAATGATGTGGTAACACTGTGTTAGCATGTTGTTACCGTGATGTGTGTTAACACTGTGTGTTAGCATGTTGTTGTCGTGATGTATGTGTGTTAGCATCTTGTTGTGATGGTCAGTTTATGTTCACACATTTCCATTTTATTTCCTTGCAGCTCCGGCTAAGATAGCTACCCTCGTAGTGATATTAATACTAGTAGTATTATCAGGAGCTGCTCTTATCCTGGTCCGGTGGTGTAAGTAACCATTTAATCAACTTTTTCTCTATATAGGCAGATATAGAGATATAGAGAAATATATAGATATGGATATAGTTATATATATATATATATATATATATATATATATATATATATATATATATATATATATATATATATATATATATATGGATATAGTTATAGATATAAAGATATATAGATATGGATATAGTTATAGAGACAGAGATATATAGATATGGATATAGTTATAGAGATATAGGTCGATAGATATAGATAAAGATGTATAGATACATAGACAGATATATATAGTTATATATATATATATATATATATATATATATATAGAGAGAGAGAGAGAGAGAGATATTTAAGCAATATCATGCGAGAGGGAGTGTTATACTGAATATCAGCACGGCTGAGATTCAGTCGTAGGTACGAGGCCGCAGGCCGGGTGCCGAAGAAGCGCGGCAAATATGTCCTCAACTGAACTGGACATTTTCCTTCCCACTAGCTTGCTACTTTGCATAGGGCTACACGTTACCGCAGGCCAGCTTCTTGGTATCATGTACATTTATCTAGATGTTTCCATTTATTGTGCGACCAGTGAAATAATAATATGTTGATAGATAAAGATTGTTGATGTAACTAACGGTTATTAGAGCAGCTGCAGAGCGGAGGGATACATGTAAAAGTCCCAGTGCTGTTATACTGAATATCAGAACTCATGGAGGATGCCTCTTGTCCAATCAAATGACTTGGTCGTAACTGTTGATATATATAGATATAGAAATAAATATAGAGAGATATATAGATGCAGATATAGATATTAGGGCTGCAACGATGAGTCGATAGACCAAAAATGAATCGAATCAGATTTTATACTCCATTAATCGTCAGTCATTTATCATCTACTAATACCAAAGATTTGCTGTTTGATGCTTCAAAAATTCAAATGTTTGGTTCATGGATCATTATGAAATGAATACTTTAGTTTTTCTTGGCTGCTTGTCAGATACAGCAAATTTAAGACATCACTTGTGACGGCGTTTGCTATTTCAATGGCGTAGAGAACTTGAATACTGCATCTTTTGTTACATAAGTGTTGGCAGTGTCACCAGTATTGACCTGGGCTTTCTTCCTGATCCAGATCAACAACATCCCTTGTCCCAGAAACTTCATGGTCTGAAGGATCAATGTGAGTGTTTTGTTGTAGATCTATATTTATTTATTTGTATCTACACCATATGCATATGAGTGGTTCTCAAATGGGGGTACTTTGAGGGATGGCAGGGGGTACTTGGGAACATTTCAAGAAATGTTTTAATTAGCAATGGGCCGGTATCGGCGTTACCGCGCTGCGATAACGCGAGACTCTTATCGGCGATAAAAAAATTATCGCCGTTAATCTATTGTCCCCCCCCCCCCCCCCCCCGTCAACAATCGCACAACTATATCCCTCCGATAGCACCCCCCCCCCCCTCCCCACTCAACAATCGCGCTCTTGAACCCCTCCGGTAGCACACCCCCCCCCCCGCTCAACAATCCCGCAGACCTATTCTCAGTCATTATTTAGGTATTGTAAGTCATTATTTAGGTAGCACACACATATTATGCACGCCTTCGACAGCATTCAAATGAGCCACTTTAATCTAGATTAACCTAGATTAATTTCAAGATTACAATTCGATTAATCTAGATTAAAGAAATTAATCCATGCCCATCTCTAGTTTTAATATTCAGGGTTCCCACGGGGTCTTAAAAAGTCTTAAAAGCATTGAATTTCTGAATTTGGAAATAATACCTTAAAAAGACTTGAAAAAGTCTTGAATTTTGATATCAATCGCGCAGCACCCCCCCCCCCCCCCCCCCCCCCCCCCCGCTGTCAACAACTGCGCAGCACCCCCCCCCCCCCCCCCGTCAACAATCGCGCAGCCCCCCCGTCAACAATCGCGGGGGGGACAAAAAAATAGTGTCCAGGGGCCCCAGGGGGTTACTGGTCTATTGATCTATGCTATGTTCGCCTTAGGCCCCCAAATTGCCAGGTCCGCCACTGCATGCGCATACATTATTCAGTCATTTAAATCTTTTTCACCTTTGTGCCCATGAAAGGGGTACTTGGTACATTAGTACAAATAATTTGAGAACTACAAATGCTGAATCCCATTCATCTTATTCTGTTGTTTCTCCTCAGATTTTAACAAGCAACCAGTCTCAGGTCAGTCGCCGTAGAAAACAAGAAAAAAACTAAATGCTAAACACATGAATGATCATTGTGATTTTAAACTAGAAAAAAATGTACAAATTGTTGAAATATTATTCTACTGTTGCTAAAATATCTTGTTTTCAGATCAACCAGCACCAGCGGAAGGCGTCCCATTAAACGGTCAGTCTCATGTTTAAGAGAGCATAGTGGAGGTGACCGGGCTCAAGTTAGTTTCATATTCAACATTTAATTGATTTGGGCTGTCGGCAAGGTCATTCATCCTCGTAACCAAAGAAAAACAACACACAAACATGAATGAACGAATGACACGCACACAGTAGATACAAGAATCATTCAATAAGGTCATATGTCAAAGAAAACGTTTTGGTATTATTACCTGCCTGTTGGACGTTGATCCAGTTGCCTTCTTCCAGTTCACTCATTAATAAGTCACTCTTGTTGAGTCATCCAAATGTGGAAATTAACTTATAATATGAACAAGTATTTTAGGTTCATTGGCTTCATGTGTTTGTGTCTCTCACAGACGGGCTGAAAGGAAATCCTGCTGGCCACGAATCTGACGGCGTCTGATTGACCAACATGTTGAACCTTGACTGGACTGCAGATGACCACGCCCTCTAGCGCTCCAAAAAATGACTATGCCCCCTCACGCTCAACAAAATGACCACGCCCCCTAGCGCTAAAAAAAAATGACCATGCTCCCTAGTGCTCAACAAAATGACCACACCCCCTAGCGCTCAACAAAATGACCACACCCCCTAGCGCTCAACAAAATGACCACACCCCCTAGCGCTCAACAAAATGACCACTCCCCCTAACGCTCAACAAAATGACCACTCCCCCTAGCGCTCAACAAAATGACCACTCCCCCTAGCGCTCAACAAAATGACCACGCTCCCTAGCGCTTAACAAAAACAGTGAGGTCCCCCTATTCACTGACATCACCTGTAAATGATCCAAGCAAAGATCGGATGAACGGATCTGCGGCGACGTACGTGTGGTCGTAGCTAAACAATGTTTTCAGATGTATCGTGATTTTTTTAATGTCTATTTAGTGTGCTATTTTTATATTTTGTTATCCTGCGCCACCACTGAATGTAGTGGAGCTAGCTAGCTTCCTCCATCTTCTGTGCCTCTGCTATTCACCAGTTCATGGTATGTCTTTGCAACCAGAAGACAGGACAGGAGTTAAAATGTTGTCCACCATGACCAGTTGAAGTCCAAACAGTCAGTTGGTACACCAGTCGCCTCCCTCCAGCCTAAAGACACAAACAGGTAGATTAGTAGTCTTGCTAAGGGCAGGACGCAGCGACGGTGTCCTTGTAAAATAGTGTCGGGGGGGGGGGGGACTTGTTTTGGTGGGACATTTGAATGTCATTATAATGGCTAAATCCCTGCTCAAGAAAACGCCACATGAAACAGTATAAGACGTACGTCAACTGTGATTGGACATTTTCAGCGTTGCGGTGGCTAGCTCGGAGGTCAATGACGTCTCAGTCAAACAGGTCGATTTTTTAAATGCTTGCAGTTAGACCTATCAGCAGCTTTTAATATTAACTAACTCAGGTAAAAACAATGTATTGTTTCCCATAACATCTAATTGTTAAACGAAATGTAAATAAATGTCCGCTTATCGCCAAGGGCGTCGCCAAAGAGACTGAACCGAGTTTTCTTCACTTCCTCATTTAAAGATATATATTTTTGTTACATAAAGAATTTCATAACATGGTTTCATTTACACAGTGCAGGGCCATCACGATGGAGAGCAACCATCGTGATGCCACGCCCCCCTGGTCCGACACACATGAATCCTATAGTCTCTTCTATAGTTATTACCTAAAAACTTTGCAGGGAATGCTCTGTAAATAAATTGAAAATATAACTAATGGTCCATATAAAGTGCTGTAAGTTAACTAGGGCTGCTGATCGACAGAGGCTTCCCCTTGCCCACTGTATCCGTCCGTTGACAGATCCCTTGGGGCGGAGCCGCAATGCATTGTGGCTCCGTTGGTTCCGTCGCTTGCGTTGAGAAGTTGAGAAATGTTTAAAGGGGCACTTGGCAACTTTTTCAACTTAATAAACCCGTCTGGAAATCATTTGGATGGTTAAATGGTCTGTTCCGGTGTTAATGGTGACTATCCCCGCTCCCCCCGGCACCCCCCGGTGGAAAACCAGCCTTGCAACTTTGGGACTACCGTCCCGGTAAAATGGAAATCGGAAGTATCGCGAGAAGCGAGAACGAGCGAGAAACACGAACTGCTTTACGGCAATTCAACGTAAACACACACGCCCCCCTCAATAACGGTTAATCACGCCGGCTATACATGTCAGTGTTCTATGATAGTGTATAATGTATTACCCACCTTGGTAGACATCAAGCCACACGAAAAAAACCGGCAACAAATGCACATGAGCAGCGGTAGAAAGGGGGAGGAGCGTGCCGCAAGTGAGTTTTTTTTACGACAGTGTTGTGTAATATACGTCCCAGACCTGTAGGGGGAGCTCGTTGAGAAAACATGCGACCACAAAAGTGAAAACCAGCGAAGAAATGGCCAGAGTTGCCAAGTGCCCCTTTAAAACTTTTCAGGCCGCGACAATCAGATCGCATTATGCAAATATATGTCCGGTGACGCTACTTGGACTCTGCCCAATGAAATCACCTTTGTGGTACAACCCGGGAAATCACATACGTATGTCAAAAAAGGCGGCCGGCAGCGGGGGATTTAATAATGGAGGACAAACTAATAATCGCGGTGGGTAAACGCGCTATACTCCACCAGTCTTTCTACACACACAGGGACACCACCCGCCGGGACCTGGCGTGGCGAGAGGTGTCACTGGAGGTGGGGAACCAGGTAACATAATGTTTCGGATTATTTTCGATTGATGTATATCGGAATATCGCGGCTTTAGTTCCCCGTGTCTGATCGCTGTAATTCGGAGCGTGAATATCGGTTGAATATCTAATATCTTTCTAACTTTAAAAACACTTTAGTATTGTTTAAGACGATAGTCGCACATCCCTCATAACTACGCCGTGAAGGTGAACCCTCCCGGACTCCGCTATTAACATGAACCGCTCCGCCGGAGGAGCCGCACATCCACACGCACCGGACTGCGGTCCAGACAGCCTCTCTCGGTTCCGTGTGGTCAAGCACAACATTTTCAAGTGCGCCCTTATTGCCGACTTTATGGCAAATACTTTGAGACAACTGGGAAAGTCAGCGCTAGCTTACTGCAGCGTGTGGAAACCTCCCGTTTTTCAAAATAAAACGTGGGTATTTAATGTATTAAACGTTTATTTAAAAAATATGAAGAATGTTAAGATTTGATTTATTTTTTTTAAAGAAGAAACAAAAAGAAAGTAAGAGTTGTGTCTCACAAAACAAGTATGATCCTGCACTGATTTTGGGCCAATAGGTCACATCGCCTGCAAGGAACGCTCATATTTACATGATGAAATGTATTAGCAGGGATGGATTACAGGCCTACCAGGCCCAGGGTCCCAAGAGCTCTGGTGCTCTACACAAAGATGCTACTGTAATATAGGATTATATTTGGTTTGTTCATCTCATGCCTGAATGTTGTCAATTTATTTCCACAAAATTCACCAGAATCTATAATTTAAGGGACTATGTATCCAAATTGTCTTCCAGGGGAGCATACCCCTGGATCCCGCTTCACAGGGCATATATTTTGGCTTAGGGGGCCGCTTACCTCCCAGAAAAAAGTTCAGGCTCAGGATTTTTTTCTACTATCACCCCTGTAAACACACACACACACACCACTGCGTGTTTGGCTGCTTCAGTGGTCTTTTATAATTCTTGTAGTTTCTGTGAATGATGAGCACCGCCGGGTCGCTGCCGGCGTCATGGCGGCCCAGGGGACGGTGCCTGTGGTTATCCGCTCTGGAGACCCGGGTCAGAGGAGTCCGCTTCTTTCTGTCCTGTCGGGACGCGGCGCTGCTGGTCATTGGCTCAGCAGACCCAGGTTCAGAGCCCCTGATGAGGGGGACTTGAACACATTTTGATATTCATATTTCATTATTCATTGTTCATGTCGATACTGGGGCCACACAGTCAGTTGTTTTTGTTACTGCGGAGAAAAAGTTGCATATTCTTCTGCTTGATGTGTGTATCCACGGTGTGGATTATTTGTTCAGCTTGTTTGGACTGAATATTAATTAAAAATGAATTAAAATTAAATGCTATTGAGCATGTCATTATCATTTAAAAAATCAAAGTGACCGGTAAAAATAGATTATGACGGAATTTTTATGACCCTGTCAGTCAAAATGACAACGAAAAAGTCTAGCGCAACCTCTGAGGTTACATTTGACATTAAATTCAGGGAGGGAGCAGAGAGGAAGGGAGGAAGCAGAGAGGGAGGGAGGGAGGAAGAGAGCAGAGAGGGAGGGAGGAAGAGAGCAGAGAGGGAGGAAGCAGAGAGGGAGGGAGGGAGGGAGGGAGGAAGAGAGCGAGTTACTCCTCCCTCTAGTGACCAACTAATGAAACCGTTGTTACTGCTGTACTTTATACACATTGTTTTATACAAATCGATAAAGCCTCCCTCACTGTTAATACCCCAAAAATATTGAACCCCTGATCAAATTATAATGTGACTGGCACAGAAAAAACAAACACAAATCATGTTTAACATAATTTATATTTATTTTCTTTTGAACAAAATGTTAATAAATGTGTATTTGTTTTACGTCCAAAAGGGAACATGGGTTGTGGGACGCATTTTTATAAATAACCTCATCCAAGTCTTTTTGTATAAAAAAAAAGGAAAGAAAATTAGCAAACTAAAGCATCTCTATTATGACAAAATGACAACTGTATCATATATATTTTTTCTCTATGTTTGAACCCTTTTCTCATTTCAAGCTTTGTTTTTTAATATATATATATATATATTTTAAGACGCGTTCTTCTCGTCGTTTAACATCCAACTGAACCCTAATCAACTCACACCACACTTTAGACAACAAAAGATGCAGCAAAACAATTTTCCCCAAAAATTAAAATTTAAATGACAAATCAAATAAAAACAAATCAAATTAAATAAAAAATATCAAATAAATAACCTAGAAAAATAACCAGGGGGGGGGGGGGATGTGGTAAACAGACAACAGGTTTTCACATGAATTCTGGGAAAGTTCGGCAGGGGGGGGTTAAGAAAGAAAGCCACCATTTTGTGCTGACATATTTACAACAGATGGAGGAGTGAAGGTCTGCTGCTGTTAGGAGTGGAAGGTTGTTGTTGTCGTTGTTGTTGTTGTTGGGTGGGGGGGGGGGGGGGGGGGGGGGGGTCATCTGCATAGATCTAAGGGACTCCGATTGCAAACATATGCAGGTTCACATGCGGATGTGCCTGTGTGTGTGTGTGTGTGTGTGTGTGTGTGTGTGTGTGTGTGTGTGTGTGTGTGTGTGTGTGCCTGTGTGTGTGTGTGCGTGTGTGTGTGTGCGTCAGTCTTTTGAGTGGGTGGGGTTGTACGGTGGTGGCTACATACATCCACTGCTGTCTTCAGAGGGTGGGGGGGGGTGGCGTTGTGTGTGTGTGTGTGTGTGGGGGGGGGCGTTGTGTGTGTGTGTGTGGGGGGGGGGGGCGGCGGCGTTGTGGGCGGGGTCAATCAAGCAACCAATGCTACGAAACAAACGACGGCGAAAACGTGAAAAAATAAATAATAATAATAAAACGAGAGACGGCACATCACGAGAGTTTCAGGCAAAACCAACGAGCCCGGTAGCCCCGGGGGGGTCCGGACTCCCAGAGGTCAAGGGTCGTCCGGACCCCGGCCGGCCCCCGCGGCGGCAGGAGGACCGGCGCTGTGAAAGGGAACAGAGATTAAAATGGCGGCAGGGATTTGGCCCTGAGGGGGGGGGGGGGGGGGGGGGAGTGAATTACACCGCGGACGACTTGAACACGAACTCCGTTTCCTGTGTGGGGGGACCTGGTCTGGGGGACCTGGTCTGGGGGACCTGGTCTGAGGGACCTGGTCTGAGCGGTCTGCTGGTCACACCGGCGGTTATAGCGGGAGTCCCGCAGCCCGGACGCCAGTTAGCGCTCCCACAGGCTGACATCGACGGCTCGGCCCACGCGCCGGCGGTTAGCCGCCAAGAGAGGAACGGATGCGTCCCCCGTGACGTCCATCTTGGTACAGTCCACGTGCACTAAGTCTAGGGATTAGGATCGGTTGGTTCTTACGTTTATTTCGTTCAACGTTTGTCCAATTCCAGATTTCAGTTTGCGTTGATTCGGGACGCGAGTCGAGGGTCCGGTACGCGACGCGAGCCGAGGGTCCGGTACGCGACGCGAGCCGAGGGTCCGGTACGCGACGCGAGCCGAGGGTCCGGTACGCGACGCGAGTCGAGGGTCCGGTATTTTATTAACGATTTCACCGCGATATCAGCAGCAAGTCATGCAAAAAGGAGAATCAGAGATGAATCGATCAGCCCTTGGAAACGTATTCTACTCACTACCTAACGGACGAGCTAACTATAGCTAACTCACTAGCTAACTATAGCTAACCAACTCACTAGCTAACTCACTAGCTAACTATAGCTAAC